>JBBPDE010000128.1:16569513-16586498 GCA_037974605.1 Nannopetersius ansorgii
AAATAAAATGTACGGTGTATGTACACTAGCACAAGGAATTATTATTTATGTACTGAAGCCGCACACGTTGCTGCTCATCCACTTCACCCGCGCTCGTATTTTCTTTCTCCAAAATGTTTGCACGCATGGGTACATTTGCGCACATTCTGCCATCAAGTTTTTTTTTATAGATCGCAACGTTTGCATATAAAGAGCCGTATGCATCTTTTAGGTCCCGTTTTGTGCGTACGCAACGGTTATAAATGAGGCCCCTGGTCTTCTAGAATCAGCTTTTATGGTAATGAGTGTCATACCCATCTATGATAAATATGGAGCAAGATCAGCCCTGGAGTCATCGTTCATTTTTGCAGCTCACAGTAAGAAATCCTAAACATTCCCAGGTTTGTGCCACATTAAGAACTGGGTGTGCTTTGAGAGGGTTGAGAGATTTCTCGCCACAGATTCATTCCTTCGACAGTGATGTAACCTAAATTTTGGTGTAAGTCGAAACACACCCTAGCCTGAGTCAATTACTGATCCCAACACAATTGTAAAATCATAAAAACACAACTAAGCCCCAGAAAAGGAAAATGTCTTTATCGCGTTTTTCCTCCCCTGGGCACCAGATAATTTAGGACGTTTTGACATGTTGAGCTTGCTGACGCATAAAAAAATGACCAGTCCCCCATGTAGCAGGTAAAGGCTAATTAGACGAAGGAGCGGGGCGCAGGGTTGCCAGATCTGTGCGATAGTTTCCAGCCCAAACTCAACGTAAAACCCGCCCACCTCAATAAAAACCAGCCCAAATCTCCACCTAGCGAAAAACTTATGTTGAACTTAAAAGTATAGACTTAGCCTGATAAAGAGCATAAACACAGAAAAATGCACGAACAAGCTTCCTTGTCAGCAAAAAAAAATAGAACTATTTAGTCAGTCACATGCAGTTTTTAGAGAACGGATCTTACCTCAAAGTTTATTACTCTTTTCTTGAACTGAAGAATGTTGAACACTAATAACTATGTACAGTCCATTAAAGCCAAACATGAGGCGAATACATGGAGGAATCAAATCCCCCCAACACTTGCTGGGGAGGTTTGAAACTGAAATGTCCACCCGTTCTTGCAGCTGACTTTGGTAGAGCAAAAGACTTAACACAGCGAGACTTGTGTTTTTTTGTGGCGCCATATTACTTCAAATCATTAATTTGTGCTCGAATTTCTGTGTCACAACACTTGCAACAAGCTTTGGAGTCATCCCCTGGCACAGGGGCAATCCAGAATTTTAGTTCCGGAAAAGTTTCCCTTTCCTTTCTGTAAAGTTTTTTTGTATTTTCCCCACTTCGACATGATGCTATCTCTAGGTAAATACACGTTTTTTTTCTCTGTGACTTGGTTGAACTTTTTGGCGCTTATAACAAGTGAACAATTGATTTCATTGTAATGTTTGGTTAACCAATGACTGTCACTGATTCTCTGAATGAACTAATAGTGATGGCTGACTGGACAGCTAAGTGACACGTACTTTTTTTTATGTTTCTACATTTAATCACCATAATTTTTTAATATATACTTAGCATATTTTAATACATATTTTTAAAATGATAATAATAATAATGACAGTAAAAACCCGCTAAATATTTTAAAAAGCAGCCCAAATTTTATAGACCCGCCCAATGTCAATTTTCCCAGCCCAACATAACCAAAAGAAGCCCAAAAGGGCAGAAAATCTGGCAACGCTGGCGGGGCGACGTGGAGGGGCAAGGGGGAGCCGCGGTGGCCTCATTAAAAGTTATGTATCATTATTATTATTACTACCACTGCTTGATAGGCTTTGCTATGCAGGTGAAATCATGTGGGCTTGTTCTTTTGACATCAAGACACATTAATACCAAGTTTTAATAATATTGGAATGTTTCACTTTTTTTCTTCCTCTGTTTGTGGCGCCCCCTGGATGGATGGTGCCCTTAGCATTTGCCTATATTGCCTATGCCATGGGCTGGCCCTGCGTGTGGGAGTGGGAGCGTCGTATGTCAAGACCGGTTTAACTTGAGGACCCCCTGTGTTTTCAGATAGGATTTGGGCAACAGACAGATTTGGAAAACTGTACACTTGTTTTTATGTTGCTGAACTATTGCTTAATCAACAGGGGTGCACATCTCTGTCCTATTACAGCCACGATGTGAATAAACATTTGTTTGAACCTTTCATATTAACCCCATTGCTACAGAAATTAACTGCCCTTTTTATTTGAAGATGAGCTCGTTTTATTGAAACCAGTTGTATTAAATGATGGATTTTAAATGGATGAGTGACTATTAGTTTTTAATGTTATTTTCTTTCAGATTGACCCAGACATTGACAAAGATGAGAGCAATCACCCAGAGAGGAAGAAACTGAAGCTCAAAGAGATTTACCTCACAAAACTACTCTCAACAAAGGTTGGGCTGAAGAGTGGATGCAGTGGTTCTCAAGTGACAAAAACAATAAACAAAATATATTATTATGTGGAATCATTTAATGCTGATGGGTTGTAAGGGTATTTTGCTGTAAATATGCAAATATATTGTTTGTACAAAAAGAGTAGTTGGTGGCTAATAAATAAGAATAGAGGAGAATAAAATAGATTACAATAAAATACAGTGCTACTTTTAAAAAAATCTTATTTTCCCTGAAAGCTCCAAAAACAGTATCTAGACATTGTGTGATTGTAACTGTAATTATATGATTATGATGATTTTGTCCCTACTGGCAAACATAATTTCAGTTGAACTTCATCAGGATTTTAAATATTGTGTGCACATGTTAAATGATTTCTTTGTGTACAAATTATTTTGTTCATCTCAGGTGGCAGTACACTCTTTCGTGGAGAACCTCTTCAGGAATATCTGGGGAATGCCCAACAACAGAGCTCCTTCAGCAGTCAAGTACTTCTTTGATTTCCTTGATGTGCAAGCTGAGAAGAAAAAAATCACAGATCCAGATGTTCTCCACATCTGGAAAACAAACAGGTACTGAATGGGTTCAGATTGCATAATTGTACATAACACTAAATGCAAGAAGAAAAAGTGAGAATGCCTCACTGAAACAAGATGTAAGTCTGCATTACACAGTTAATCGTTTTAGAAGAGCACTCACCTTTTATTCTAATCATGGCACTGAGTACCGAAGGTTCTGAACTTAAATCCATTAACCTGTGGAGAAGCACAACCTCTGCGCATGTGAAGGAAGTGCCATGCTGGTGGGGTTTTTTTGTAATTATTTGTAAAATTTGACAATCTCAAGTGTGTTTCACATTCTTGTTAACCTGTAATTAATTTGTTTAGTGTCTTAAGCACTTCCAGTCTCCAAGGCTTTACATCACAATTTCACAGCTTTTGTATAAAAGCAGTACAAGTTCTGACTGCTCCTTTGACAACAATGTGAACTTTACAAGTAATGATCACAGAAAGAGGTTCTTTATGTGATGCCATAGAAGAACTACTTTTGGTTCTCTCAAAAGATAGACTTCATGCTTGACTCTAATCAAGGAGCCTTTTTCTGCTATTCTCAAAGGGGAGATGTGGTTTACGTGCTGCTTTTTGCGATGTGAACAGCTCGCCTTTTATGCACCCTGCAGAGCTGCGTTTTGCGTAGAGCTCCAGAAGCTCTATGTTCAGCTCAAAGCGGCCAAGAAACCTACATCACCAGCGTGTTTTCTGTGCTCACTAATCAGATCAACAGAAAAGCTAAGAAGTTTTTATCGTTTTGTGAGAAAACCAGCACTGTGGCCCCCTTCCCAGAAAAGCTGCACTGTATTAATCGCTTTTGGATTGTTCGGAAGAACGTAGCATGACTCCCCCTTAAGACACCTTAATACCTTTCGCGGGGCGGCTGGACTCATTCAGCAAAATGAAGTTTCTTGATTAACATTCTTTCCCTGGAAAGTTTGATATGACCACAGTGCTCTTTCCTTCCAGCCTGCCACTCCGTTTCTGGGTAAACATTCTGAAGAACCCAAACTTTGTGTTCAGTGACCTTGAAAAGACGCCTCACTTAGATGCCTGCTTGTCTGTCATAGCCCAAGCCTTCATGGACTCCTTCTCCCTCTCTGAGCAACAACTGGACAAGGTGACTGTAGAAATGTGTGATTAGAGTCTAAAAAAGTATCATTCTTTGATTGATCATACATTTCTCATCTCATCTATTTTTATCATCACAGTACGCACCAACCAATAAGCTGCTGTATGCAAAAGACATTCCTCAGTACAAACAGGAAGTAAAAACATACTACAAGTTGGTAAGGGATCAGGCATCTGTGAGCAGCCAAGAGTTCAAGACATTTCTGCAAAATGAATCAAAGGTCCTGCACACACCAATATATTGTGTGGCCTGTTTAGTCTTTCTGATAGAATTAAATCCAAAGTGCCGATTAACTGTTTTCCTCTTCTTCCACAGAAGCATGAAAATGAATTCAATGAATCTGCTGCTCTTCGAGAGCTGTACAAGTACATGCAACGCTATTTCCCTGAGGTATGACCATAGTTACGAGAGCTCTCATCATGATAGAACCACACACACGTTTTTTCACATCCTCTCAGATGGTTATCTCTCTTTTTCTATGGTCTTGGGTATCATTTTTTTTCTATTTGCTGCTGAGAGGCATAGTTCATACAAATATACTTAATCCTATATATAATATATGTCATGCACAGTAGTGTATAGGCATTGGTGCATATTGTGGCCTAAATTTCACAAAAGTACGAATGATAACGACTAAGAGTCTAGAGGGCAAAATTCTTTCATTTCCTTTTCACAGCTTAGCATGGTGCAATTTTGAGGTTTTGACACGAGGCTTGTTGTCCTGAGACTTCACTCTGCCAGAAGGATAGTGTTTCTGTTTGGGTTTTTTTATTTTAGATTCATTCAACGTTCAAGATAAATTTCATTTTAATAATCAAAGCATGTTTTAAATCAGTTTGACACCATGTACTGTTGCAACAAACCTGTCAACCCCATCAACATTTCTTTAAGACCACAACAGCTTTGCAGTTTGTGTTGGTGGTTGGTGGGTGGAGTGATTTTCTGTTGTTGTTGGTATGAGCTTTGTGTTCCTTCCTGTGAAAGGGATGCACGGGTACTTTCTGTGCTAGGTTTCAGGTCTGTTGGCCACCAGCCTAGTTCTCTGACTGCTGTGTGTCTCTTGTCATCGGTATTTGATTAAGAGTAAGGAGGGCTTTAACTTGGATATTATGGCTCTAATCATTGCTGATTGGTGGAGGTGAGACACAAAGGTTGGTGTTTGGACTTAGTTACTACATGGAAAACACTGCAAACTGGCTGAGATGACTGATTTATTCCTAAATTATGGGGGGGGGGATTGGACCACCTCCCTGACCAGGATTTACCAGTGGTTTTGTGGGCATTTAATGGGTCCAAAAAATCTAAAAACAGATAACACTTACTGTGCTATCTTAAGCTATAAGATATGGTTGGACCTGGTGTTATGGTGTGCACCTCTGAACCATACAGTAGTGTCAGCCTGATACCCAAATCTCTTCTGACATTGGTTTCCTTTTGGTACAGATCACCCAGAAACTGGAGCAGAAGAATGCCACTTCCACACTGAAAGAGGAAATGGTTCGTGTGAAGGATCTTTTTGAGGACATGAAGAGAAGTGCTTGGATCTGAGCTTCAGTCAGGCCAAAAACCTCCAGTGCCTTAATTCTTACTGGCCTACGCCCCAGCTTTTTGAGCAGGTCTCCCATCACTTAAAGAGTGATTTTGCTGCGTATTCTTCTCTCTGGCTTTTGTCAGGGATGAGTAATAAGAGACTTGGGTGGGTGTTAAATTTACACTCCTCATATTAGAACACAGACTGTGGAACTCACCTCAGAGATTAAGTGAATGTGAATGTTTCTCAGATACACTTTGTAGAAACAAAGTCCTGTATGCGAACATTGAACCAACTGGCAGTTTCCAAAAGAAAATAATATTGTACGATGCAATAGAGTTGGTCCCAGATCAGTTTAATAGGCGAATCTTAATATGCTAATTACTTATATTAACATAAGCTATCATGTCACCCTGTAATCATTTTGCTCAATGATCCTTTATTAGAAGCTTCACACATAACATAACTGCCCAATATGCACAATAATGCAACCTAATCAAATAAAAAAAAACAGGCCAGACAAAGTAGCTTTAATGTTTTATATTACAAGCTATAAAAGCTCTATATTACCTGCTTTTAACACACTAACACTTCAGGCTACTATACAGACTGCAGTAAGCTTTGTATGTGATATTTGAAAGTGGAAAGTTAGTCTCTAGCTGTTTTGCAACTAACAAAATGTTAATACCCTGCCTTTGATGTTAAGGCATTTTAGCCAAACAGAAAGACACTCAAAGCAGAAGTCTGCTGCAGCTGTCAAATGCGCTACAGGAAGTTGTTTAAAGATAGAAATATGGTGTTCACAACTCTGGGCCGCTGTCAGGGCCGCTGTCAGAAACAGTTTTGTAAATCAGCTCCACGAATACAACCACTAAATATGCCACTTTGCAGAAGTGATGCCTTAAACTGCATTGAATTTCTGAGAAAATATGAAAAGCGCAACTGTACGCTTGCTGTGGCAAGTAGGTGTTGTTGCTAGGTGGTTGCTATGGTGTTGCTAAGTGGTTGCTATGTGTTGCTAGGTGGTTCTTGTGGCACTGCAGGTGTTTGCTAAGGTGTAGCTAGCTGGTTGCTTTGGTAATTGTAGTAGTTGCTGGTTACTGTACTATGAGGGTTAATGTAAAAAAATGTAACAAACATCAGTCAAAAAGACAGGAGTACCAGTACTTCTTCACGAGAGGGATGCCAATACTTTTAACTGAAGAGAGGTGTACCCAAACTCATGGCCTTAGGTAGAATGTGAAAATTGTATGCTTTCTAAAGGAAACAGCGCACAAGTCAATGAACTTCCATCAAAAGACATATTATCTTGGTGAGTGAACCTTAACGGACCGTACAATACAGGTTTTATGCCTGATTCTGTGAAATTCTTCAGATCTGCGCTTTTATGTTTTGCATTTTTCTCATAGGATATTTGTGGGTTTGGTGTGTACTCTGCTGTCGTTTCTGTTGTCGATTTAAGTAAAAAGGACAAAAGTAAAAGTAAAAGGAAGAAAATGGAAAGTAGTGTTGTCACAGCCTTTCAGCCATGCGACGGTGCTGCCCTCTGCAGGCCAAAGCAGTTAATGCTGGTTACTGAGTGGTGGTGCAATGCCACTGAGGTCAGAGGCTCCCAGTCCTTAGCATGGAGTAACCCTGCCCCTATCAATTTTACCTTCCAAGAACAGGACTAATGAAGGATCATAAAATGTAATTCTAAAAACAATCTAAAGAGGATTTTAATATTCTGAGAAACTCTACACCATTTAAAATATCATTAAATGTCTTTAGTCTTGTCCACTATCCATATTGCATTATTTTTATATTTTAATATAAATGACATAAAAATACAATTCGTTGACAAGAACAACATGGAAGAAAAACTAAATTAGGCCAACTTAAAAAAAAGTTTAACAAACAAGAACTAGAAGTGATGGTAGAGGTTATAGCCAAGATGCAAAACCTGTAATCTAATAACTATTATACTCAGAGACAATCAGTACAAAGACTTGCCTCATTCGTAGCAGTCCAGATAAGTGTGGCTGTCATAAGGGTAGAAAAATATTGTGTTTTTTTAAGGATACCACTTATTCTTAAAAACTCAATTTTACTTATCTTAAAGAATGAAGATTTAAAAAACGAATAGTGTTTTCTTTCTTGAGACACATCTGTGTATCTGACTCCTACTGGGTTAATGTCTTAAACTTTGGCAATAAACCAGATATCAGGGGTCGGCAGTTCTTTGCTCATGACTACAATAAAGCCGGCAATTAATGAGACACCGGGACTCCAAGACCAAAACAGATCATTCTTCTATTACATGAATTATTTAGATAATTAAAACTCAAATATTTTCAACTGCCTACTGAGTTTCTTTACCTTGTTTCGTTACATTGTTCCATGGGACAGGAATACACTCAGTATTTAACACATGCAGCATACTTTTGTACCCTGTATTGTAGAGTATTTCAACTGCTTTCTGGTATTCATTCAATAATATAGAATTATTACTGTACTGTAAATATTATATACAATACCATGCAAAAGTCTTGAACCACTCCTCATTTCTTCAAATTTTGCTTCCAAAGATCTTGACTTTCTTGTATTTTTAATGTAGTCTTGAACAGTTCTCCAGGCTTCCGAAAGGACATTCTAATGTTCTCATTTTCAGTCCAGTTCCTGAACCTGACCAGTTTCAGAGGAATGCTTTTGTTTGCTAAAGCACAGTGACCTACGTATGAATCTCTCAAGCATAAGAAAGCAGATCTAACTTAAGTCCTGAACAAGTGAATGAACAGATGATTCCAGATGATCAGTTGGTGGTCAGTATACTGGTGGTGCTGAATGCTGGGTGGTTTCTGAGTGTATCTTTAGGCACTTTGCAACTGCAGCAGTAAATAGTCTATTCCTATGTCTGTTCAATATACCAAAGATAAGATAGTTTGACCAGCATAGAATAACACTGTTACACCAACAATGTGTTTCAACAATGTGTTTCAAATATAAAGAAATAATGGGTTGCTCATAACTTTTGCACAGGACTGCATGTATGTGTGTGTGTGATGTATAACATGATACATAAAATACAACACTGCTCAGTTACCAAAAGAAAAACAGTTTTCTTATGTAAATTTCTAAATAAATATCTTAAAAACAACTAAATCTTTCCTTTTTTTCCATTGCTTGTTTTTCCTTAAATCCAGCCGACCACATCATCAACTTCTATTCATCAAATTACTCCTGTTTTGCAGCAGCTCCACTGGCTCCCACCTCCACCGGGTTGAATGTAAAATTATTCTGTTAAGCTTCAAGACCATTCATGGCCTTGCCTCACCATATCTGCCTATCCTATCTGACTTCCTTCATATTGCCACTCCCTCTCGTACCTTCAGATCATCCTCCTCCATCCATTTGAGTGTCCCTTCTGCCAATCTTACCCATATGGGGAGCAGAATGTCTGAAAGATCTGGAACTCATTACCACCCGACCTTAGAAACATGAATTCATTTTCATACTTTAAATCCACACTCAAAACCCATCTGTTCAAGTGTGCTTTCTCTCTCTAATTCGTCTGCAATGTCTAAATGGTGTAAATTTAATATGCTTTGTAATCTTGTCTGTAATTGTATTCCTGTTTGTAGCACTTGTTTTACTGTGGGTGTCCTTGTGTGCCAGAAAGGCATTATTATTGTTTTTATTAAATGTCCCCTCAATGGATGTTTAATACTGGGAACATTGGTGCACACACTCTTTAGAATATATAAACACACACAGGCGTGTGACGTAGTTTTAACATCAGCCCACAAACACACACACACACACACACACACACACACATACATACATATACAATATCTTGTTTGACCTGCGTGACGCAGACACTCCCCGTACCCCTATTGGCTGTTTGATGTAGGGCAGGTTGTGAGGCCCCGCCCGCTACTGCGAGCCCAGGCCCAGCAGTACTGCAGTCAGTATGGAGCTCGCTGGGAGGAGGGAGACTGTACTTTTCTCCCTGTAGAGCTGATGTCATTCACCATAGGTGTAATCAGCCGGGGGGTCGTGGTCCTGAGTGTGCAGCACCGGGAGGAACAATGCTGCTGAACAGATAACTGCCATGAAAGGGAGTGGAGATCTGAGCCCGGTCTGTGGATAAATCATTTATACGAGACGGCCATGGCTGGACTGATCAAGAAACAGATCCTCAAGCATCTCTCCAGGTCAGTGTCCAGGCTGTCAGTGCGTTTTCTGTTAACAGGAGGGTTGTTGAACATGTCTCCTACATTACCGACCCACTGTAGCCACAACAGTCCGGCCGGACCACTGGTGACCCGCCGGCAGGGTGTAGGGCTAGCCGCATAGCTAACTGATCATGAAACGTCCCTAAGTTGTTAGACTAAAAACATTACTAAATTATATGAGTGTCGGGGCTGTTTTTACTGTCTTCCTTTGGTGGGTCGTTGTTTGGCCAGCTGTCCTCTGTCCTGTGAGGGTGGGAGACCGAGCGAGGAGACCGCTAGCCTGCTAAGGGAAGGTTAGCTAGCTGTGGTGAGTCAGTTAGATGTCAGGGTATTTAGCCGTGCTGTGGCCACTAGGCGGGGAACTCAAACACCTTCATCTCCGAGGTTACCTGTCTTCACCACACCCCAGACATCGTTCACCATTTTCGGAAGCCTCATAGGAGGACCGTGGTATTCACAGCCCTTTAGTGAGGGCTAGCTAGCACTCCACGCTTAGCTTGGTTTTGGTAAGCAGTTGTAGATGTGTAAGAAGCCAATTTGTCATGTGTGAACACACCACAGCACAAAATTGTTCTCTGCATTTAACTCATGTGAAGCAGCGGGCAGCTAAGAACACAGTGCCTGGGGAGCAGTGGGTGGGGACGGTACCTGGTTATGGTATCTGGTGGCCTAGTGGTTAGGGAGTTGCCCCTGCGATCAGGGGATTTAATCCCAGTACTGCTAAGGCACCACTGAGGTACAATTGAGCAAGGTTGTGTTCTTAGCGAATGGGTTAAAATATAGAAACGAATTTGTGTTCTGGCTCACACTATGTGCTGTGGTGTGTTCACATATGATAAATGGTCACTTCACTACCTTGCTCAAGGGTACCTCAGTGGTGCCACTAGAAACCTCGGGATTCAAACCCTTGACCTTCTGATCTCAGGGGTAACCCTCTAACCTCCAGGCCACCAGCTGCCCAAGATGCGGGCAGAGACAGAAAATGCGGCCTAGATCCATCTGGACAAAAGGCAGACCCACAATTTAGTGAGTGTTTCAAGGAAGCATCGGGGTTAACATGTCTTTCACAGGCTGAGGCAGAGCTGGAGAATGTGTTCTTTAAACCAGGGTCAGCATATAAGTGCATTTGCTCTATTTTTAAAGAAATGAGCTCCAAAAAAGCAATAAAGAAAAGCTGATGTCTACTCAGCAAATGTGCGCTCAGTTGAGTATATACTCAAAGCAATGAAACATTAAGAAAATATTACTTTTCAAAGGACGAACAATATGTCTTTGATAAATAGTCTACTGTACTGGTTCGAGTTAAAATACCTGCTTAGAGTTTATCTTCTGACTAGGTTGGGTTTGACAAAGCCAGTCTAGGGCAGCAACAGGAAGGCACTGAAAAGACCATTATTAAGGATCACTGACAGAAGTATATGTCCTTTGTCCTATTATAATCCATTCATCTCTATTGTGAGTGAAGTGAGCTCGGTTCAATCTGTGGTTTATGACCAGAGCAATCACTGACCTTGCCTACGTGCGTACCTCATTATGGTTATGGCTTTATATGATGCCTCAAGTAAACTTCGGTACGTCATCTTCCAAGATTTTCCTCTTGGAGACAATGAGGCTGTCTGGTTAATCAGCCGGCGTTGCTGCTGTTCCCATTGTTTATGACGGATCTAAGGCCAACCCACCTGCATTATTGATTCTCCCCAGCGAGCGAGTAGAGCTGTAATTCAATACACCTTCATTCTAAACAACAGCATGCGTCTGTGAACTTTATATGCTTAATCCAGTACCTTCTCCATTGTGAAACATTAGTGCATAGTTCAAGACGAGATGACTAATCAAATAGATAAGAATTAACCCTTAAACGATGAACCACAGTATTTTTGTCATCCTGAACACAGCAACAGTTGTCATCAGTTAAGCTGCAGTCACACTGGCTCAATAACTTCTTCCAGACTATGGGGCAAAGTAAGAGGTCCTGCTCTGTGGTTTTATCAGAAAAGTATAGGCGACATTATTTTTAAGCTATTAATGATAGCAATGTCAACACTAAATAAAAATTTTTCATATTCATACCTCATCAAAAAACGTTCACAATTTCTTCCAGCAACACCTGGTATTTTCTTCCATCCTACTTGCATAACAATGTTTTAGAGGAACATTTTCCTCCCATAATCAGGAGATTACAAGTGATCTTATTGATGTTTGATGGATTCAGACAATTTTCTTGTGCTTTGGCAAACAAAATAAACTACACACTGCACGGTCCTTCTGTAAAACAAAACCCCACTCTGTTCTCCATGGGGGCTGGAATGCCTAGCCTTTGCTTTAGCTTTCTTAGCTAGCAGGATTGCTGTTATCTACAGAACCTGCATCGCTGCACTGCACACCTGCCCAGGAGGCTGGTCTGTCTGGACAGGTGTGTGTCCGTGTTCTCTTTATCTGAAAACTCAGAAATCAGAAACCCCACCCTTACTTCCTATAAGATCACATGCAGATACGTCAGGTTAAAGATCACCTAGGTGAACCTGACATAAAGTGAAATTAACCGCAACCTCCATTAAAGTGAACTGGCCTTTTCACCCGGCTCATTTTCTTCACTTTTGCTCTGAATGCTGCTTTACAGTGTTACACCTGAACCCTCAGTGGTGTAAGTAAACTGGCTTGCATCATGGGTTACATGCTATTGCCTGCTTTCTAGGCATACATCACCTGAAATATCTGCCAATGACCCTCAAATGATTTTTCGGAATTTCTCTGCTCGTTAGAGCTCCTGGTGCATTACTTTCTGTTAGAATACATAGCTGATCTTATCAGTGTCTCTTGATCTGTATTGATGCCTTGATCAGCTGCCCCTTGCCAGCCACAGATAAAAGGAGGTTTAAGTGTGTTGCCGACAGCTTGCCAGCCGTGTCCTGCTCGTAATGGAAGTGACTGATAGAACAAACCAGTAATTTCTCTAGTACGCTTACATTTATGGAAACTTGCTCTTTAATAAGGCTGTTATCTTGTATGTGTTGTGTTTGGACTTGTGCCCAACATTGTTAAAACACAGGAGCAAGGAGACACCACTTCTTTGAAAAAAAACCCCAAAACAATTAACCATGCGTTTAAAAATCTGAGTATGTATATGAGGATTTTGTAACAAATGTAGGCCTCTTTTTGGTATAACGCTACTTCTCTGTACCAACTGCATAAGCTCTATAGCTAGGCCTACAAAGAAAAACAGGATGAATATCTGTTAAGGGTGACGTCTACCACTCTGGGCAAGTGGTTTAGGCTGTAATGGACATATCTTACGTGTGCCAGTGGGTGCTGACTTTGGGAAACCAGTGGTACCAGTCAGTTCCAAGGAAAGTGGCTTATCCCATGATTGGTGTTTGTGTATATGACTGTCTGACAGTGTTAATTATGTACTCACTCAATTGACCTCTGTTCAGCCCTTAATTTGCGTTCATGGGGTAACAGTGCAGGCCACTCATGATGTGACCTTGCCAGTGGGGTTAGGAAAGGTCTGAGTGTGTTCCGAGACATGCTTGCAGCTGTGTGGGTGGTGGTGGTGATGATGATGGTTGTGGTTATGGTTTTTGGTTTTGCCCTCTATCTTTTAAACCACCTGCTTCTGCCTTTATTGAACAAGAGCTTCTCATGATGTGTAACAGGTCACAACTTAAAGGCCCTGTTTATACCTGGTATTAACGTTCGTCCCGGCTGGGTCTGATCTCAAGGGATAACAAAAACACAGCCATTTACACCTGTCATTTTAAATGTGTCTCCAATAACCATTTGATCAGAATTCTTATGGAATTTGTACTGGAGTAATTTGCTACACCACTCTCCTACTGCATTTGTTTTGAGACCATATTGTGTTACATTGTGTTGTGTTACATTAGCCCAGCTTGCTTAACCCAGAATAGCCCAGAATTTTATGGCTCTGGAAATTACACCACTGATATGCAATTCACTTCATCACTGTTCAGGGACATGTCAAGGCATGTTACTGTTTACATTAGAGGTGGTTTGATATATCGGGCCAATATTAGCATTTTTTAGGACATCGATATTGGCTGATAGCCAAGTTTAGTATGTCGATATTCAGGCACTTTTGCAAGCACTTTTGAAACAATCCCCTTTTTTTTTCAAAACGGTTGAGAACTGGTGTAATGCTACACCGAAATAGTTGTAGCTTACAGGTAATGTTAAGGACGGGTATTAACTCCTTTTTGTCAAGACTTTGAATCAACAACGGTTTTGAGACGGGCACTAAAATCACCATTGATTCAACCTGCAGCTCTTAAACTGGGAATACTAAGAACTTTCAGAGTGTGGTGAAGAAGACTCAGAGACTGGATTAAGTAATAATGTCCTTTCTGTATTGTTCACAATTTTATTTTCCCTCAGCAATAGTTAAACTTTTTGTTTACAAACTATTAGTCAAGTTCAAATGTTATATATTTATTTATTATTTAGACATTTACAGTTTTATTTGTTATTTATGTTTAGTCAGAGTTAAATAAATGTTAAGTTGAGAAATGTTATTTGTTTTTATTAGTGAGACATTTTACTACGCTAACAGAGGGGATATGTGTAATTATTGGCCAAAAAAATATTGAAATCATATATCAGTCATCGGATGACCCTGACTTCTAAATATCGACATCGGCTTTAGAAAAACCCATATCGGTAGACCTCTAGTTTACACTACAAATGTAATGTGGCCAGATGCATCGCTGACTACTTACAAGGGTGGTCTAAATGTCTGGATTATGTACATGGTACCCCAATCCCACTAACATACTTAGTGCTGGCCAGTTATGATCGGAACACACAAGACGCATGTCAACTCCAAACATGAAATAGCCAATGGTGCTGAGAGACAGATGTCTTGTAATGGTTAAAGAGACAGATGAGTCTGGCTGGATTTTTGCTAACCCAGACAGCAGTGATGATCCAGAATTAAGTTCAAGATTCAAAAGTTTAAATTTGTTCAGTGTTGCCGTAGTCAGTTTAGCTGCTTTACTACATGGAGAGTTAAGTTTATATTCTGTTAATAACCTAGTGCTCCAAGTTCAGTTTCATCTTAAGCGAAAGAATTAGTTCAAGCATAGTTTTCGTCCAGAAAGTTTTCTTCCAGAAATCATAGTTTAATAAAATTTTAGAAATTCACCCAAAACATTTAGCTGGTCACCTCTGCAGGGCTAAAGCAGTGACTGAGGACACACACAACAAGCTTACTCAATGATTTTGTCGGCTGATTTTGTCCTGTTTTTGTTCTGTGTGCTTTGGTTTTGTTGTTTGGTCAAACTTTTTTGTTTTTTATTTACTGTGGTGGCAGAGATTTTGACATGGTTGATTGGCTAAAAGAAATATCAGTAGCATAAACAAAAATACTAGTGTTTGTTAAAGGTGGCTGGACTCACTCATGACCAATTCGAATATTTGGCAAGACAGATGGCTGAGTCCGAATACCAGCAAATACGAGACAGCAGAAAATAACGCCCTGGGTGCGGACCCCAGCACAACAGCCATGATAATAGAACAAGTTAATGTTGATTTTATATCTGAATCACATGACCTGAAGAGCCTTCTTAAAGTACTACAGCTGACAGACATTTAGCTCTAATCAGTAGGTCAGCAGGTCTGATGTTACATTTGAAATGAGTCCCATCCAACTTAAATCATGCAGAAGTAAAGGGAAGAAATTGTACAAAATCGTTACAGAAAAATCTCAGATAATTCATTTATCAATTCACAGAACATTTGTCGCAAAACTACAGATAGTTATGACAGCCGTGAAAATCAGTGTTCAAGGACTTAAAAAAGGCCTTTTAAGTATTTTTAAGCAAATTTAAGTGATTGCAAAAACAAAAACATGGCTTTTTTAATTGAATACAAAAATGGATGTACATAGTAATCTTTCCAGCAAGAGCATGCCAGTATATATTAATCTGCCTTGATGAGGAGTCCATCACACACACTCCCTCCTGCAACCCTCAATCAACGTTGTGTCTCTTCCCATTACAGACAGAGTCAAATAACAAGAGTAATTTGGATGTTTGACGGATGTTGAGGGCGGCATCACCACCAAAGGCGTTTAGCTAGAGCATCCTCGTGGAACTGTTAAACTTTTTTTCTCTTTCTTTCTCACTGTATTTCTTTCCCACCTACACTCGGCTGAAGGTAGCACTTATGGACTTTCCCTTTGCCTGCTTTCGGGTAACTGTTTTCACTTTGCAGTGCTAGAAAGCTTTCTTCCGTTTCATGAAAGAGGAAGCAGCAGAAAGTAGGCTGTTTCATTGTCAGTGTATTTCAAACCAGCAAGTCTAGTTCAGCTAATAAAGATTTTACTTTTTGCCCGTTTTGGTCTTTCACTGTCCGCTCCCTCTGCTCTCTCTTAACGTCCTCGCCTCCTTCTTGATTGTTGTGCTAATCAGCTTTGGGTCTGATTTGTGTTGTAAAATGGGCAAGGTGATAATGTAGTTAGCTGTGCTGTCATTAAGTGTGTGTGTTTATTAAACCTCATAATGAAGTCCCATCCTCTGTGAGGCTGCCAGGCAGCTACAGTAAGTCTGTGTGTGTGATAGAGAGTGGAGGGTGCCAGTGTGGATTTTGACCTTAGAGCTGAGTCAGTAAAGCCCTAGATTGTCCACATCCTCCCTCTGTAGATCTGGGGCTGTTTGGCTGCCTGTTTTTCATGGAGACTAGCTGAGCGGAACTATAGGCTGGGTGTGTTGGCAGTGGGAGGTGAAAGATGATATTTTGTGTTAATGCTTGTTCATGGATTCTTAATCACAAAACAAGAATTTTCTCGTGGTATGTTATGTGGTATGTTATGATGAGTTGTTTTTTATATGAGCAAGGAAGTCAACTGATTCACTTTTGATCACTCCATTCACTGAGAAGAGCTGACAAAAGAGCTAATACCGATTTTTCCGATACTGATTTTCCCCCCTAGATAACAGGAAATTAGAGCTGCTGCGACATCGACACAAAAAAATGAGTTTCAACATTTTTAATGTAACGTGGTCCTTACTTTCCCTGTTTACTAGTTACTTTTATAATAATTATGTGATAGTGGCAGCTCTACAGCAAATACAAACAAAAATCTAATTTTCTTTAATATAAAGCTTTATTTTCATAATCATT
>JBBPDE010000128.1:16607709-16625932 GCA_037974605.1 Nannopetersius ansorgii
GTGTGTGTGTGTGTGTGTGTGTGTGTGTGTGTGTGTGTGTGTGTGTGTGTGTGTGTGTGTGTGTGTGTGCGCGCTTTTGAATTGTCTTGAACTCGCAAATGTTTTGAATGAAGATTCTCTCTCTGTCTCCGTCTTTCTCTCAGGCGAGAGTTGTCTGCACTGGATGCATTACAGTGATGCCACTAAAGCCCGTGAAGGCTGGGCTCGCTCCCTGCTGGACGAGTTCAGGTCTAATGTGGACATGCTCAAAAATGCTGTCAATGGCCAGTCACAAAGTTCCCCTCAGCATGGTGAGAACCTTTAATGTGGTAATATCTACTCTTGCCCAGAGCTCAGTGTATTATTTCAGTTGAATATACTTGCTTTTGCTGAGGTAAATGACTGTGAGGTGCTTTTGTAAGACATGAGTAAAGCTTATAAAGAGAAGAAGTAATCAAATACACATTATGGTACAATGAAACCCTGTACACTCAAGGATACACGTCCTTTTAATCTAGCATTGTAAATTGTTTCTGGGGTTTAGAGCTAGTTTAGTGCAAAACACAGGACTAATAAAAAAAATTACAATTTTCCTCTTCCAAGCGAAAAAAAATTGTTTACCTTTAAAACAGAGAGTTATAAAACAGAAAACAAGCTTGTTCCTGTTCATTAACTATGAAGGCGATTCACTGATTATTACGTATTCAAATTCAACAGACCTGAGGTCTATGAGTGGGAGTAAAAGTGCACCTTTGACTGTGTGTTCTGTTCCAAACTACTGATGTGATGAGTGCACATTATGCGGTTCCTACATTATCATCACTCATTACGATGCTTTACCTTAATTAACATGCTAATACTGAAAAGAGGAGTTCGGCTTGTTGGTTGGTCTTTCCTTTCAGTGCTCATATAACTGCTATGTTTTTCCAGTAGTACCTGTGTTAGTTTGTGGGCTGTGCTTGGCCGTTGGTAATGGGTTGTGTGTCCGCAGTCCCTCAGTGTGTGCCCTTAGAGGAGCTGAGTGCTGGAGTAGTAGTTAGGCAGCTGGACTCTGGAGCTGAGGCGTGGGCTCTGCTCCCACACGCTGCCCACTGCTGCTGGTGCCTAGAGCCAGGTACCTCTCTGGTGTGCGTTTGAGGTGCCACACACACAGCTTTGTGCAGGCAGCCATGCAGGATGTTTGATATCTCTGTGTGTGTGTGTGTGTGTGTGTGTGTGTGTTTCTCACAGGAAAAATCTCCACCAGCTCCAGCAGCTCTTTCTCCCCACCCCCCACACCCAAGACCCAGCTAATGTCCAGCTCTATAGTAGTGCGCATGTCCGACTTCAGTATTTACCAGGTGAGTTTAGTACATTCAGTTTTGCAAAAAGCAGTAAGGTATAAAATCAGAGTCAGAAAAATGAACAGAAACCCAAATCCATGGTTTGAGCACTGGACCTGCAATCGCCCACGCATTTATACCTGTACACCATCAGTCAAAGGTTTCATAATTCTGGTTATCATTACTTCGTGTGTTGTTAGTGAATATTAAATGAGTAACATGCAGAAAACATCTCGGCCACAACCCTTGACTGGTTGTGTATGTGTATGATTGTATGTGAATATATGGTGTGTGTTGACCCACAGACTCTGACTGCAGCTCTTTGTGTTTGTTCTTTTGGTGGGGGTTGTATTCAGGTGTCAACAGCAGACCAGCGGCGCTCCAGTCCTAAAGCTATGATCTCCTGTAATAAAAAGACGCTGTACCTTCCCCAGGAGATGCCTGCAATCCATGCCGAATTCACAGAGTATTACTTTCCTGATGGAAAAGACTATCCCAGTAAGAAAACAGTGCTTGTAGCAGCAGAGGACATACCTCAAATGAAAAAGTGTAAAAATATATGACTTCATCACTGCAACACACTTTTTCTTTCACTCTTGTCTTTGCTAGCAGCTGTGGGTATGCAATTAGGCTGGATTTATGATGATGCCTTGTCATTTTAGCTGGTAATTAAACCAAACAAAAATGTTTGAATAAGCTTATGATAAGTTTATCATTATTGTCAAAAACCTTGTTACAAATCATGATCATTGTTCATCACCAGTGGGAACCTGGTTAATCACCTGAATGAATGTTGCCGGTTCAGAAAGACCCTGTGGCTTTATTGGCGAGTTGTAGAGAAAATACTGGGAATGGCTTGCACTTGATCGCAAATAGTCTTTTAATAGTTCTTGGAAGCAATGTAATTTTTGGAATTTTACTTTGGAATTTATAGTTGCACTGTGATACAGTGGTTTCCTGTTGGGTCATGGGACTGTGCTTCTGGGTACACCACAGTTGCACAGAAGCTGTGTAAAACCTAAAAAAAATAATAAATTTGTGAATAATGCTGGATCAGAAGTTAATTTGTACTCAGCTGACAGCTTCACTGACGGCAACGGCCACTAATGAGAAAAAAGAGCTTTAGAATACTGTGGCCAGCCTCGAGTGATTGCCAGGAGAAATCTCTGAAAGACCCACTCACAAAACACTGAATGGTTTTTCTGTCACTGTGGCCAGCCATTCTTAACAGTCTACATGGTCTCTCCTAGAAGAGATGCAGATGTATTTCCTCCACCCCCTTTGCAAGAATGCATAAGCTCAGACTCCCCCACTGAGAGCTGCATGCTTTTGTGTTTTGCAGTCCCTTGCCCTAACCTATACGTGCAGCTGAATGCACTGCAGCTGGTGGTGGATGCGCGCAGCCTGGTGTGGCTCAATCTGTTTGGTCTAGACCTGCGCCAAAGCCTAGACCAGTTCATGGAACTGTACAAGCTCAATGACTCGCAGAAACCTGAAGAGCATGTGGATGTCCGGGTGGATGGCCTCATGCTAAAGGTAAAAACTGCCGTTTTCCCTGAAATACACAGTTCAAAATTCAGTTTAGTCCAGTTCCAGTTCTTGTGTTTCTATAGAGAAATTTGTCATAAATGCATACATAATATAAATAATATGAAAAATGTTAGTCTGCCTAAAAGACCATAAGCGTACAGAGTATATAAACAATTAAAAATAACATTTCTTCAAAACCTCAAAGCAGGCCATATACACATTACACAATTAATTAAGCAGAATTTGACTGCTGATGAATGACTAGAAAATGATCAACATATGATGATGTGCAGTGTAAAGAATGAGCTACAGATATTAACTGTACACTTGTACTCATATGGTGTGTCTAATAAGATGGCTTGACACTCGCACCATACAGTACACACTAACATACCACTATCCTTTTGGTAACACTGCTGTGCTGAACAATGGTCCACCAATGGTATTTTTTAAACTGATGTACACCCCTAGTAAATACAAGAACTAATAGCTTTTGTGTGTGTGTTTGTGTGTGTGTGTGTTTGTGTGTCCGTGCAGTTAGTGATCCCTGCTGACCAGGAGCAGCTCCAGCCAGATATGCCTCGCTCCATATCAGTGCAGACGTCTGAAATGGTGGCCACAAACACGCGACACTCTTCTGGCTGCTCTCGTTCTGACCTGGAGGCTCTCTTGCAGGCCTTTCGGGAGCAGGCCTTTTTCACCTCTTCAACTTCCTTCTTCCCCCGCAGCCTGAGTTCATTCCCGGTGCTGCACCCGGTCTTCCAGCGACATGCACATGAACAGGACACCCGTGTACACGATGTGTACCGTGGCCTGGCTCCACCCTCACTCTCCACCCATGCTCTCAAGACCCCCTCTGCCACTGACTTGTGGGCACTTCACTTCTCTCAGTTCTGGGTAGACTATGAGGGCCGTGGCCGCCCAACACCCTGCGTGGACTCTTTCCCCCTTACCCTGTGGGTGTGCCGGCCCGCCTGCCATGCTCAACACCAGCGCAGACTCAAAGCAGCCGCTCTGCCCCGTAGCGAGTCAGCCAGTGAGATGGCTGGCCGGCTGCAGAGGAAGAAACTGCTGAAGGAGTATTATAGCTCTGAGGCATCGAGCAATTCAAGCAATGCTTACAGCAATGGCCTCCACAAGCCTCGTTCTTTGGATGGCCTGAACTGTCCTAACCTTTCTTCCCTCTCCCTGTGTTCTACATCCACTTCCTCGGAGGATGATGAGGCAGACCTGCAAGTGCTGGTGCATGTGCAGAAACCTTTAAGTGCTCAAGTGAGCCACAACCAGTATGTGTTTCTGCTGCGGCTCCAGCAAGCAGTAAAGTCACTACAGCGCACACTGCAACAGGATCTGGAGCAGCACGGCTCCAAGCTGAAGGAGGGTTCTGGCCGACCCATTGGTGCATCAGTAGGGCTCCTTATGAAGAGTGCAGAGGTCTCTTTGCTGCTGAAACCTGTGGCTAGTGCTCTGGACTCAGAGCTGTCTGGGAGTAGAGCCACTCTGGAGGCTGGGAATAGCGAGGCAGGAGAGGGACCATCCGACACGGCCAAGCCCAAGCCTCCCTGTCCTGTGGACCAGCTACTGTGTGTAAGCACAGAAACACAAATCCAGAATGTTCCACCTCTGCTCCCGTCCTCGGCTCCTTCTGCAGCTGGAAGGAAAGGATCCACGGAGGAGAAGTCTGACTCCGAGGAGAAGAAGGATGGAAGAGAGGAGGCTCAGGAGACAGAAGAGTGCAAAGCAGAACCCAAAGTACAGCAGAGTGAGGCTTCGCTGGTCAGGACTGTTGTGGCAGATGAACCGCAGTCAAAAGACTGGAATGACAAGAGTCAAGGAGCCAGACTACCTCAGTCCATGTCCAGGTAAATTAAAACCTGAATCAAATCAAATTACAGATAATGTGTTCTCTGGATAACCAAGCACATTTGTCTACATATACAGGATTTATCATTTAGATGTGCTTTGTTATACTGTGCATGCTTAAAGCAGCAATACACTGGGAAAGCAAATAGGAATATGATCTACTAAACATTGTTAAATGCACCTTGCAATGCCAGTGAAGCTGTAAAATGAAATGTTTGGAATGAGTCATAGTTGTGGTGTCACAACCATGAACACATTTAATCACCTCAGCTTACAGCAGTATAACCTGTGCTTTTAGGTTAAGGACTGCAGACTGTCTGCAGATGGTTTGCAGAGTTTTAGGGCTGGACGCTGTGAGCGAAATAATTAAACGTACTGTTCCTGGTAATAAAATATCCTTGCAATAAAATATTCTACAGACATTCATCCATCTTAACCAGGATCACAGGGAATGCTGGTGCCTATCCCAGTGGCCATAAGGAAAAAAGCAGAAAAACACTCAAAGGTTGCCAGACCATTGCCATTAGCCAACTTTTTTTCCTTGGTATTACTAGGATTTCAGTTGAAATTCTTAGGATTTCACTTTGTACATTTTAGTCCCGTCTTCTTTTTAAGTGTAAGTGCAGAAACGGTCTGCCAATAAGAACATCTATCAGTCCTAAAGAGGTCAGTAAGAAAACACATTTTTGGTTCAGTATAATCCATAACATTTGTAAACTTTAATTATGATTATTTATTCTTCATAAAACCACGTCTTCAATGGACACGTCTTACGGAAGTTACCTTTTAATAGACGCGTTCTTTAGGAAATAAGTTTTGCATGAAGGTCATGTTTTCTGTGCTTAATGAATAACTAGGTTAGATAGGCTTACTGTTTTCACATGACAGGATCTTTTTACTGCTGCTTTACCTGTGTGTGTGTTTCGCTCTCTGTTTCTAAAGGAAAGGCAGTTTATCACTGGTCTCTGACCTCTTGACCTCCACACACACCAGGTCTACCTCCTTATATTCCATGTCCAGCATGTAAGACATGCCCTGTAGGTCTCTGTAGCCATTTTTGTGTCTGTGTGTGTGTATTTGGCCTCTGCTGACTTGTAATGATGTTTGTGGTTGTTTTGTAGTAGCTGACTCCATTTTCATTGGCTAATAAGGACATTGATTTGCTTATTGGAAACATATTGCATTATATTGCTATACTTAGAAGGCCTTTGCATAACCATAATCTTAACCCTAAACCTGACCCAAATAGTGGCAGATGGGGGAAAAAATTGTGTTACTGTGTTTTTTCTGTAAAGTGTATTGGTTTTATGTTTTGTGACATTTTGCTGTAATTACAAAGACATTTGTACACACTAGGCACTCAGTGGTTACTATTGTGTGTGTGTGTGTGTGTGTGTGTGTTTGTGTGCGTGTGTGTGTGCGCGCACATACATGTTTGTTTGTTGCTCTTTTTTCTTTTAATAGTGGCCGTCTAATGAGGGATCGATCTCAGTCCAGCTTCTCGGTGTCCTATAAGAACATGAAGAAGAGTCCTTCCCTCCAGTCTCTAGACAACCTCTCCATAGACAGCTACTTATTGGAGGACTCTGACTCATACAGTCTGATGGAGAGAGGTACACACACACTTTGTTTTTCTTTCTTTTACTTTCTGTGACATGTTTTGTTGATGTGAAAGTATGTACCCATTTTCTACAAAGGAGATGTGCACATTTATTCCCAAATTGTGCACTAAAATGTGTACTTGTGTACATATTTTCACCAAAAATCATCAAATCTGAACATGGGTGTTTTACATACATCTGTGTATAGTTTGGATATGTTCTACAGAACCCATTTATGGCCACTAGATGGCAGGATTGAATAAACTGAAACAAAATCTTTGCATGGAAAGTATTTTCACGCTCTTTGTTATATCAGAATACAAAAAAAAGCACTTCCACCACTGATTGGAGTGTAATCTACTGAATGAATTGCCATTTTCTTTACTGGCAGGTATAGACATTCCATCTTTTTTTTTTTTTTTCTTTTTTTTTTGTGGTTGTAGATGATGTGTCCATCTCTGGTTTTAAAGCCACTCTGATTGAGCCCAATGCTCCAGAGCGAGCTATAGAGGTGCTGGTGCAGGATGGAGATGAAGCCCAGTCACCTGATGCAGTCAGTGCCACTTCACAGAGCATCGATGAGCCCACCAAAGACCTGGTACCAAAGTCCTTTCTTTCTTTGTGTTCCCTCCCCAAAATAAACTTTGGGGGCATCAAATTGAAATTGGCATATTTTGAAATATGCATTGAGCAGAATATTTAAATACTATTGAGCAGAATATTTAAAAATACTACATATTGAGGAACAGCATCAGTTAAAGTGAATAGAATGCAGCAGTAATTAAGGAAAATTAAATTAGTATCTCTAACTCTCTCTTCATCTTTCTTTTGCATTCAGTCTGTCACTGCCTCTCTCCTTCTCTGTCTGTTTCTTTCTTGCTTTCTCTCACTCTTTATTATTCTGTCTGCCTTTCAGATTTGATGTGAAATGCTAATGTGTGCCTGTGTCCCTGCAGGTCTCTGTGCTGGTGCTGAAGGTCCACTCTGTGTGTGGTTCTTTAGACCTGAGAGGTGATAACACTGCAGTGGCTCTGGAGGTGGGGCAGGTCAAACCCAATCAGCTGGGCAATGTCAGCCTACGCCAGTATCTTAGCAACCGCAGCCTCAGTAAGACCACCTCCTCAATACGCAACAATACGTGTGTGAGTGTATGTGTGAATCCTGATAGTTCACCTCACTGTGAATGTGATGGTTAATTCTCTGCATCCCCTTAGGTTTAGTCAGTTGTGCACCACAACCTACTGCCGAAAGCAGTGAAGGTATTTGTGTGTGTGTGTGTGTGTGTGTGTGTGATTTTATGATATGGGATGGCTGATGGTTCATGTTATTAAATGTGTTGGTTTATGTTTTGCATCCTTTAGGTTTAGTCTGTTCTACACCACTAACTACTGCTCAGAGCGGTGAAGGTATTTGTTTGTGTGTGTTGTGGGGTGGATAATATGGGGTGATGTTGAAGACGCTTGAGTGTTGAACTAGGAATGTGCATGTGTTTACTGTTCGTATAGATGTGATGAAAGCCAATAGAAAATGATCACCCCGCTTTAATCCATTTTGTTATGCTTTATGAAACTGCCACAAACACACATGCACCTCCACAGTTACTTGCTGGCTTTGTAGTTCTTGCTGAGGGAACTTGACTGTCACAGCCCACTGAGTGCTGCAGAACTGCTGTTACAGGAGAATTTAAGCCACACACACACTTCTCTCTCTCTCTCTCTCTCTCTCTCTCTCTCTCTCTCAATCTCACACTCTCTCTCTCTCTCTGTGTAACCCAGCTTTTCAGTGAAATGCTGCCCCCTCACTAATTTAATCCCTTAGCTCTTGCTGCTCTGGTTTCTCTTCACTGATTCTTCGGCTCCTGTTTTTTTTTAATCCATGTCCCCCTCTGTCTCTGTCCTGTGCATTCATTCTTTCTCTCTCTCTCCTCGCTTTCTTCTCTTTCTCTCGCTCTCTCATACACACTTTCTTTGTTTCTGTCCAAATTAGTTTTTTGTTTCCCGCTTTCTCCTTTATTCTTACACTCTCTCTCTCATGTTCAGGAGGAATAGTCTCTTCCGTTGTAAACTTTGCGGAAGTGATTTTCTGTGCTGCATCCACACAGGACAGATGGAGCTGGCTTGGCTGTTGATTTAGAGACTGAAAGGCCTGAGTGCTCCCCTGTGCCTGTGTTGCAGTGCATAAGTGAGCTACAGGCTGTTCCTCTGTCCGAGAGAAGATGAGCCTTAGATAAAGCTTGCTGATGATCACGTTTTGAGCTGAAACACACTGCTGCAGGCCATACGTGCTGCTAATCCACACGATCAAACAGAACGACTAAGATCAAAGATTCCTCTGTGTTTTATTTTTTCTCACACTCTCTCACTCAGTCTGCCTTCGTCCGTTGAAAGCCTTCTTACATGTTAGTTTAGGAGTCAGTCATTTGTAATGATGCATGGTTTCACTTTAGGCGGTACATTTTAGCAAAGATTTTGTGCTTCATGGAGTATACAGTGTGAAGTGTTAATGGAGTGTGTTTGGTTCAGCCAAGCATAACCTCAGTATGACATACTTTCAGATACTTTCAGATTCAGCACTTTGGAAATGAGGCTTTGTAGAATGAATATTTCTTTCTCTTTGCCTTCTTTTCTATGAACACAAGCTGGTTTTTACCTACAGTATGTCACTGTGTGAGCATGTGCGTGATGACGCTAATACAGTCATGGCCAAAATTATTGGCACCCCTGGAATTTTTCCAGAAAATGCACAGTTCCTTCCAAAAGGCTATTGCAGTTACAAATGTTTTGGTATACACATGTTTATTTCCTTTATGTGCATTTGATAAACACAGAAAAGCTGAGAAAAAGGCCACATTTGACACAATTTCACACAAAACTAAAAAAAAAGGAGACGGACAAAATTATTGGCACCCTCAACATATTTGTGTATTCAACCATTCCTGGTGATTTTAGAAGTATGTTTGGGGTCATTGTCCTTCTGGAACACCAATGACCTTTGATGCAGACACAGCTTTCTGACACTGGGCCCAGCATTGCACCACAAAATATTTTGGAATTCTTCAGATTTCATGATGCCTTGCACACAGTCATGGCACCCAGTGCCAGAGGCAGCAAAACAACCCCAAAACATCCATGAACCTCCACCATGTTTGACTGTAGGCCTCATTCTGTTTTTGGTAAACAGTAGACTGATGGGCTTTACCAAAAAGCTCTATCTTGGTCTCATCTGGCCACAAGACATTTTCCCAGAAGGATTTTGGCAAACTGTAGTCTGGCTTTCTGTGTCTGTGTCCTGTCATTGAGTTTCATTTCTTTCAGACATTGACTGATAGTTCGAGCTGACACTGTTACACCCTGAGTTTGCAGAACAGCTTGAATTTGTTTAGAAGTTGAGTGGGCTGATTATGCACCATTTCTTCCGTCCACAGAGTCCAGGGATATTAGCTACAATGACTTGTGTTTTAAACTTCTTGATTGCGTTGTACACAGTGGTCAAAGGAGCACGAAGATCCCTGATAGCCTTGAGATTGTTGATACTTTTCCACAATTTTTGTTCTCAATTCCTCAGACCTATCCCTACACTTCTTTCTTTTCTCCATGCTTAGTGTGGCACACACAGGCACACAGCAGAAAGGTTAAGTCAACTTTTCTCCATTAAACAATTTCCTGACAATATTGAAAAGGTGCCAATAATTTTGTCGGACCCATTTTTCCATTTTTTTTTTTTTTGAGTTTGGTGTGAAATTATGTCAGATTTGGCATTTTTCTCTGCTTTTTTTGTGCTGATACAATTGACATAAAGGAAATAAACATTTGTAATTGCAAGAAATTGTACTTTTTCTAGAAAAATTCCAGGGGTGCCAATAATTTTGGCCATGACTGTATGTGTTTTTGTTCTTCATGTAATGTGACACACTGGCAATGTTTCCTATTACGAACTCCCTATTAGGGCTAGGCCTTCGTTTTTGGCCATAAAGAGTAAAATATAATTCTGGTAATTTCTTCTATATTTTATTTTGCATGGTTTTGCTCCTTGGGAGCCCACTGTGAGTAATGCCCTGATTTAAAATGTTACAATACAGGCTGAATTGGTAAATCTAAACACAGAGCACAATAATAACAGAAACATGAAAAATGCACCCAAATGCAATAATGCACCAAAGACTCTTTTTTTACATGTCTGTAAAATAAGTAAAGAAGATATAACAAGAGCTCTTGGTAGTAAAGCCCACATTGCTGCAATATTTAATTGTTTAGTACAATTAGTTTCTGCTCTTTGTTACATTGCAGAAAATTGCCAGTGTGTTAAAGACTTTCGCATTTTCAGGTGTACAGCTGTCTCCTGCCATTTCCTCCTTTGTGGTTTTGCAAATGCACACATAATTAAACCTCTACCGCACTAAACAGGCATTTTACAGTAATTTGTTGAATGGTATGCTAGAGCTAAATATCAAGGGGGTGCTGCAGTGGCCAAATGAAATTTCTACACTGTGTAAATGCATTTGATTGCTAGTATATGATGGTTGGTTCCCATTCACTTACAGTGCTATACCTTCAGTTGTCTGTTCAGCTAAACCATAACTCTCTTTAATAAAGCAGCACAAAAATTCAGTTGATGCTAATAAAATTTTGAATTCTGTTTGTGTATGATAGACTCTGGCTCAGGCCAGGACCCCTGCAGACAGCAGCTTAGTCCAGAGGTGCGTCTTAGGCTAGAGAGTGGTCCAGGGGCGGCGGCTCACTCTCCACTGGCGGAACATAACGGCTTCCTACAGTGCCACTTACAGGCCTTCAGTGCTGACTTCCTCATGACATCACTTCGAAACCTCGGCCTCTTCCTGGAGGATGACTCTGCCTCTCAGGTCCTCCCCATGGAGATCACCATCAAGGATACACATGTGAACCTGAAGGTATGCTTGGTGCAAAATCAGGCATGTGACTATAGAGATGAACTTGGCTTAGAGATCCCTTGACATGCTGCTTTTATATAGGTCTTAGTGATCCCCTAGTACTGTATCTCTTTGCGTAATTCAGCCTTGGTGCAGAATTTCAGCCACTTTGACCCAGTGTTACAATGTGATTTCCCGAGGGCGTGCCATTTCTGTGTCTGTAGCTTTAAATGAGGAGGAGGAAGACGGAGTTGGGACAAGGGGGAGAAAGGTGGAGCAAGGCTGTTAGTATTATGGTGCATTCGATATCTGCTTTTCCCCCTCATAGAAATGACTGAGTGAGCATCTCTGCAAACCAGGATGCTATACAGGATGCTATCTACCTTTACATTTGTGACAGTAGCCTGCTAGCTGGCCTGTTAGCTGTAGAGCTAATGTTACAGCCATATACAGCAAAGCAACAAACATCTTAAGTTAAGTTGACTTATTTGTCTGAGGTTTGTTGCTAAGCCAAAGAGAGTTGGAACTGATCCAGACTGAATTTTCAGCTGTTCACAAGACCTGTAATGTGTCTGCGCTTTTACAGAGAAAATACATTTAACCCACTGGTTCTTCAGAGGCTTTCATGAAGGAACTAAAAATACATTTGTGCTCATTTGTACATCTATGCACCGAGCAACTGCCATGCTTCACTCGTTTGCAAGCCATAATGTCTCTACAGGAAAAAGTGGTCACTCACTCATAGCATTGACAGTCGGTGGAGCAAATGTTTTAAGGAAGGGGGGCGAAATTCTCTGGGCGGGCAAAGCATGAAAAAGGAGAAGTATGACGACATAAGGGGCACATTCCAGATCGAGTCATCTGAGCTGTCGTTCTCTCAAAGCACTCTTTACATCTATCACAATTTCTAGCCACTGCAAGACCATAGGCAGGCTAGAGAACTCGTATTAATGTTAAAAAATCTCAAAGTGAAAATTTCATGTCATGGGACCTTTAACCCTCACAATAGATGTTTTTATTACTGTAGAATTAATGATATATTGATAGTTTATTGATGTGTTATTGTTGAGCATACAGTGAGGAACATAAGTATTTGAACATCCTGTGATTGTGCACATTCTCCCACTTAGAAATCATGGAGGGGTCTGAAATTCACATTCTAGGTGCATTCCCACTGAGAGACAGAATGTTAAAAAAAAAAAATCAGGAAATCACATTGTATGATTTGTAAAGAATGTATTTGTTCAAATCACGCATTTATTCAAATCACACATTGCATGGAAGCATTCCCTGCTCATGTCATCACATGTCCAGGGCCATCTGAAGTTTGCCAATGACCACCTGGATGATCCAGAGGAGGCATGGGAGAAAGTCCATGCGCTCAGACGAGACCAAAATAGAAGTTTTTGGTCTAAACTTCAATTGCCATGTTTGGAGGAATAAGAAGGAGTTGCATCCAAAGAACACCATCCCTACTGTGAAGCATGGTGGGGGAAACGTGCTCTGCCCCCCCAGGGCATGTTTCCACCCCCATGCTTCAGAGTTTCTGCGAAGGGGACAGGACGACTGCACTGTATTAAGGAGAGAGGATGAAAGGGGGATTTTGTGAGATTTTGAGCAACAACCTCCATCCCTCAGTCAAAGTACTGAAGAGGGTCATGGCTGGGTCTTCCAACATGACAATGACGTGAAGCAGACAGCCAGGAGAACCAAGAGCGGCTCTATAAGAAGCATATCAAGGTTCTGGAGTTGCCTAGCCAGTCTCCTGGCCTAAATCCAATCCAATCTGACAGATCTAGAGGAGATCTGTGTGGAGGATTGGGCCAAAATCCCTGTTGCAGTGTGTGCAAACCTGGTCAAGAACTACGGGAAACGTTTGACCTCTGTAATTGCAAACAAAGGCTTCTGTACCAAATATTAACACTGATTTTCTCAGGTGATCAACTACTTATGTGCAGCAGTGCAATACAAATACATTCTTTACAAATCATACAATGTGATTTTTACATTCTGTCTCTCACAGTGGGAATGCACCTAGAGTGTGAATTTCAGACCCCTCCATGAGGGAGAACTTATAAAATTGCAGGGTGTTCAAATATTTCCTCACTGTACATATCAATAACAGGGGAAAAAAGCTGAAAAAATGTCAGAAATGACTCTGTACAGAATGTATCTGCATCAGTTGTCATACCAGAATTCATTATGGTGTCTGATGTAGGATGATGGGCCTCGGGACAACCCATCAGAGCCGGAACCCACCCCCATTTCTCTACACATCCACAATCTCCTGGTGCACCGCAGAGATGATGGCTCTTTCCACTTTGGAGGTTACCTCTCTCTGTCTATCTGTCTCTCTGTCTCTCCTCTCTATATCTCTCTACTCTTGTTTTCTCCCTTTCTGAATTTAGTCTTTCCTTTTACGGCATGCATGCTCATGCTGTCATTTTACCTTACTGCTTTTGTTTTTATTTTGAAACTGGACTGACTGAATGATGCCTGTTTATATTGGCCCCTCCCCTTTCTCTCCTGTTGAACAGTTGAGCGTGCTACAGAGGCAGAGCCTCAGAAGGCGGGGCCTGTGACTGACAGCAGGCTCAAGTCTGTCCCTGAAGTTCCTGTGGGTGTGGCCTGTGAGCCAAAAGCCACTCAGACTGCACCTCTGTCACCCACAAGCCCCATCCCCACCAATAGAGAAAAGGTATAGGTGATTTAATACAGCTGTTTATTCAAAGGTCCTGCATGTTAATGTCTGTGCCCATCCTTCAAGAGTTGGCAGGTCAGAATCAGCAGCCTAGTAAAAAAAAAAATCCTTGAATCTTCAAAGCTTTCACTTTCGCGTCTTTGTCTACTGATTCAGTCCGGCATAGTCTGAGCTACAAACATTTGATTCATTATAGCATGCCATTCTGTATCTTCTTGTTTTATCTTGATTACATCACCCTGCACTAGCTGGTAGGGGGCAACAATATCATCAAGTGAAAATGCTCAGTTAGTTCAGAGACTCTCCCTGTGTTATGATTTCTGATTCCTGTTAAATTAAGTTCATGGGGAAGAACAAAGTGAAAGCTTATGAGATTTAAGTAGGATTTTTTTTAAACTAATGGCTGTAATCTGTTGTTACAGTTTTGTGCAAAAGTCTAAACACCCCTGATCAAATAGACTGCAATAACGGGGAACATGGCATTGCAGTAAATGGTATTTTCTGCATATTTTTGTGCACTTTTTTTAGTTTAACATATGGGAGAAAGAAGTAAAATGTACTATACACAGTGTGCCATAGATTTTGCACATGCCTCAGTATGTTCCATCCATCAAAAAAACTTATGCATTCAAAAGTGCAGAAGTGTGTTCTCTGTAGTGGATGAAAACTTTATTTTGCAAAATTACCTAAATGTGTAATTTGACCGGGGTTGTCCAAACTTTTGTAAATGGCTCTTGTCTTAGCTGTAACACTCTGAAATGAAATTGACAGAAATGAAATGAAACAGTGTTTGCTCTTCACAGCTGCTGATAGAGGAGAATGAGTGCTTGAAGCAGGAGCTCTCCAGAACCAAGATGGCGCTTGCTGAGGCCCAGATGGAGAAGGACACACTCATGCACCACATGAAGAGCCTAAAGCTCAACACTGGGGGCAGCACCAGCTAGCAGTCAGGTGGACGCAGAACTGACACCAGCCACATTGGGGCAGTAGGGCATGTGGAGGGCCCCCCGCACCAAAGGCAAGCCCAGTTTCAGGGCCTTGGACCGGGCTTCTGCAGGACAGTATGCTACCTGATGGTGTTCTGCCCACACTTGGGGTCCACAAACTGTAATCTATGGGTGTGTGTGGTGGGAGGGGGTAAAGTAAACCAACACAGAGTTAAACTGAAAAGGCCCTGTAAGACCGCTTGCTTTAAAGTGTCATTTTTCCTCTCTTGGCCGTTCTTTCTCTTTAGCTTTTCACTTTCTGATGGACTGCTCATCTTTTTTTTTTTTTTGACAGTTTGAAAATGTCAGCTCAGTTTCTTTGTGTGAGGGTTACCCAGACGACCCTACCAACAGAGACCCAGACAAACTCTGGGATGTGAGTGTGTGTGTGTGTGCGTGTGTGTGCGAGATAGACGGAGCACATTCCGAACTCCTAGGCTCAGCCACTGGGCCCTTTTTAGTCTTACACATGAAGTGAACTCTGAATGTCATATCTTTAAAAGAATGTCTTAAAATAAACTTTAAAAGACAGTTTGCACAGCGCTGAACTTAAAGCTGTTGGGCTTCTTTTTTTTTTAATCGTGATCGTGTGTACGTTAGGGACAACACAAAGGAAATAGGAATGTTTTGTACAGAACTGCAAATATTTTTTTTACATGGATTATCATGCCCAATGAAAAAGAGTCTTCTCCTAAACCTTTAAATTCACACTACAAAAATTTCCATAATGCGACATTGCACTTTGCTGTTGATTCTCTGCGTACATGTAGGCCAGGAGAGCAGCACTTTGCTACCTGTAGTAATCACTAGGTAGTGTTTTTCTGCAGTCATGTGAGAGAGAAAGAGTATGCGTGTGTGCGACTGTTCTGTGTTGTAGGATATATTTTCGTTTAGTTAGGTTTATAGGGTCTGAAGTGCTGCCCAGTGTTTGCGGTTCTCATGCTGTGTGCGCATTGTACCTGTGTAATTCTCTGTGGAGAATCTAACAATAAGACCATCGGGTTCCTGTAACAGACCCACTTTCATTTCTGTGCACACGCATCTTGCCTGTAGAGACTTTACCACATTGAACAGAAGTACCACCTTGTTATAAAGCGAAAACATTTCTACTGATGACCCACTGAAACCTAATTTGCTTTTATTAGAGGATGTAATATTCTTGTATTAAATGGATCGCTTTATAGGTTCATTCTTTTCGTTTAGATATGCCAAGAGGACACAAGGCCCATGTTTTTGCAGTAATGCGCCTGCGTAGAAATGCTTCTTAGTTTAGACCAAAGCCCATTTTGTATTTCTTCTCTTTGTCTCCCACTCTCGTTCCTCACAGCAGCCTCTACAAGTGCCTGCCAGCACACACCCTCTTCAGGGGGCCTGGTTATCCGTCCCTCTTCTGAATGTGTGTCCCAACTGTTTCATCAGGCTCTTCTTTTATTACTCGGTGGGACTTTGTCCACCAACATCTGCCTAGAGAGCCAGACTAACAAACACATTGATTGTATAAAACGTAAAGGGGCGGCGTGACCCCTTCCTCCGCCTGACCACCACAGCCCATCCTCAGTCGGAACAAAGTCTGCCTACAGTCGTGTGAGCTCCCCCCACTGAGCACAAGCAGAAAATGTACCGGTGAAAACAAGCAAACTTGTAAAACATCTGAATATATGAACGCTGCTGGAACATCTGAAATAAAATAATAAAAATGACTTTGTAAAATCTGGCTGCATGTGTTTCAGAATTTATTGTGTGTGTGAGTATTTCTGAGGGTGGAAACTTCTCTTTAAAAAGGAAACAAAAGGTAACTTTTTTGGGCTGTTATAGTGGTTGATTTGTGATGCGGCTATTAGCCTCCTCCATCCAAAACATTTCTGGTTTCTTGATATTATTGGGTTTTTGCTTTGGGGATGCCCTCCTTAGTGCACAACACAGATCTGCATCTAGGTTCAAATGAGAAAAGTAAGAGAGAGCTAAAACTGCAACTATTTCTGCACAGATTTAGCAGAATATTGGGGCCACCATCCTGCCTACCCACAGGAAAGTTTTTGCCTTCTGGTAGAGGTGAGATTTTGGACTAAAATCTCTTTAGTGGTATTTAGTGGAATTCATGATTCTGTTTTGTACTAGAAAACAGAATAATGAATAACAGAATAATAGATTTGTACTAGAGCCCCTGGACAGCTGGTCATATTAAAGAACCACTACTGTATTTGATCATGGCCACCATGTGACTTTTAGTAGACTGTCAGTTAGGGCTGGGTGATTAATCGAAAAGTAATCGAAATCGACATTCAAAACCTATAATCGATCGAATTTTTCCAGGTCGATTATTTCCCTTTAAAAACACTACCGCGTGTGGAGTCACGTGAACCTGCGCCATTATGTTGCGTTATTCCGCCGACGTGTCGAGCACGGAGAGCTTAAACACTGAGACAACTGAGCAACTTGTCAGTGAACTATGAGAGTAAAATAAATAAAAAATGAATAAAATAATCGTTCATGAATCGTAATCAAGTTAAAATGTTCAATTAATCAAGATTTTGATTTTAGGCAAATTGCCCAGCCCTACTGTCAGTTCAGCTGCAGAATTGAATCTTATCTGGTATTGCCCTGCAGTGCTGCCTAGTGCCAAACAATGTACATTTCAAAAATGATTAGAGTAAATTGGACCAATTAAACCAATTAAATTGGGTGTGTAGATTTATGAAAACTGGATAGGCTATAAAAAGATTTGATGGTCCACATTTTGATATGTGAGGCAATAAGCACTTTCCATCTGGCCAAACAATTGCTGCTCAAATTGCAGATTTATCTTAAGTGTAATTTATTGTAATGGGAATCAAAAACAGCATCTAAAGACATACTTCAGACATAAAAAGGTGTGTGTGTGTGTGTGTGTGTGTGTGTGTGTGTGTGTGTGTGTGTGACCTGATCTGGGAAAATGAGTTGCAGTGACCCAAAATTAAAAATTGAGGTTTTGGGATCAAAAGATGAGAAAATAAGCTTTAAAATTATATCCTGATCAAAGCTGTATCTTAAACGGTTGTCAAGTTACAATCGTTAGAATTATGGTAGCTCAGCACATTTTCCAACTGAAAAACCGAGAAAATCGCATTTAAAGTTTTTGTCAGTTTTTTGCTGATATCTTTAACAATCCATAGCATCCAAACAGATGCACCCAGTATCCAACAACATTTTACTACAGGCATTTAGATACTTAGAAAAATACATTAAATCAGACTGAAGACCAGTGATGGGAATAACGGCATTAAAGTAACAGCGTTACTTAAAAAAAAGTAATTTTTCAGTAACGGGTAATCTAACCAGTTACTGTTTCCATCGTTACAACGCCGTTACCGTTACTG
>JBBPDE010000128.1:16645412-16669863 GCA_037974605.1 Nannopetersius ansorgii
CTCTCTCTCTCTCTCTCTCTCTCTCTCTCTCTCTCTCTCTCTCTCTCTCTCTCTCTCTCTCTCTCTCTCTGTGGTGTTTATGTCTCCTCATCCTGACTGTGTTCCATTGTCTTCAATCGCTAACCTCATGTTAGCGAACACTCATTGTCGGTTCCACTTAGAGCGGAGCACTTATCAACATACCTATCGCTCTCCCCCTCTGGAAGTGTCTTCTGCATGACAAGACAAGTGTTCGTATGTGTGTGTGGATATGGGCGTGTATGTCTGCACTCATAAGTGTATGGAGTATAACTCTGCACTGAAAATACTTTTGGAATGTTGTGTGCTGCAACAGCAGGCCTATCAGATCACTTTGGACGTGTGCATGTGTGAGTATGTGACCCTTAGAGGTGGGACTGTCAGTGAGGGCCAGTTAGAGCATTTCTCTTGAGCTGATTTCTCCACACCTGTGGACGCCTGTTTAACTGCCTTCCAGTTTTAAGGTAAGACGCAAAAATCAAAAAGCGAGAGAGTGGGAGGAAGAGTGTTATGGTTAAGACAGGCCAGGCTATTTTTGGGGCCTCTGTGGAGAGGTAATTTTATTTTAGGGGAGTGAGGTTTGCTTTATTGAGGAATCACTACTGTTGCGTTAGCATCTGAGCCCCGCTGAGCCCTGAATCGATGGTCCATTTCCACTCATCCTCCACCATAGGCTTGTGTGTGTGTGTGTGTGGGTGTGTGTGTGTGTGTGTGTATGCGCTCTGTGCTCTGATCTCTCCACTTAATCGCTAGGTGCCTGCATTCCCAATTCTATGTTATAAACCCCACTGTTTACTGCCGTTTCTAAAAATATCTAACAGCACCAGGAATAGCACAGTAAATCAAGCCAGGAGGAAGTTTTGTGGACACACTAATGGCAATGTCCAGACTCTAATATTTACATTAACCTCAAGTATGGTACACCTAGCTGATAAAGGGCCCATTATGGATTATCATGGTCAGGTACTGATGTTGGATGATAGAGTTCTGGAGCAAAAACACCACTCCAAAGTAATGAATGAACCCCAATCTATGCACAGAATGCACTTTTATTGGTCTATAGCCCAATGCTGGGAACCCTTTATACCACTTCAGGTGACTCTTAGTGTTGTGTATGGTGGCTCATGTGCAGTTCTAGAGCATCTCGTTCTGTTGCCAGCGCTTTTCTATAGAGCTGTATTTGTGCATCTCCATTCAGAATGCTGTGTGAGTGCACCTTAAAGTAGCTGAATTAAATACTTTGAAGGAGTGTCTGGATACTATAGAACATGTGGTGTAGTAGTGAATAGCTGTTTACTGTTTACCCTTAAGTATTTTTTTATTACTTGAAGCAATAGTGACCAAATATTATGTATAAGACAAAACATATGCCAGCTCACAAAAGCTGGAAGGCTTTTGTGGTTTAGTATTTGTGCTTCATCAGTAAGAGCTTCGTGGAATGTTCAGAACGTGTCTTTATGGTCAGGTTATGTTGCTTTTCTATCATCCACAGGTAGCTAGAGATCAACTTTGTGGTCTTGTGTTTGTGACGTGTCTGGAGGAAAGAAATATTTTCTGTTACATTTGCTGGGACTGCCAGACACTCTTTTTGCTCACATCTTTCTCCACTGGCTCTTCTCCTACACGTCTATCTTCCTCTGTCTCTTTTTCACTCCTCTCTCTCTTTTTCTCTCTTCACCCTTTCTCTGCTGTCTTTCTGCTCCATCTCTTTCTATCTCACTCTCTCTTTCTGTCTCTCTCTGTCTCACACTTTCTTCATTTCTGTCTGTCTCTCCCTGTCTCCAGTGTTCTCTCCTTTCTTGAAGGCCAAGCACTTTCTGCCCAAGGCTTGAGAAAGCTGGGGAGCTGTTGCTATGACAACCGGATGTCACCTGTTGCAAGTGCAGCTGGAGAGAGAGAGAGAGAGAGAGAGAGATAGAAAGACGGATAGAGAGAGAGAGTAGGTTTGACATGTATGTGAATTAAAAATGCCCCACATTCCCTCCTTCTGTACATCACTCTCCTATTTTTTCTCTGTCTCTATATTTCTCTCTCCAGCTGCAGTTGCAACATATCCCAAACTAGACAGAGAGTGAGGGACAGAAAGATAAAGAGAGAAAGACAGAGAGAGAGAGAAAGAAAGTAGAAGGGTGATATACAGGAGGGAATGTGGAACATTTGTAATTTACATACATATCAAACTTACTTTCCATCTCTTTCTCTCTCTCTCTCTCTCTCTCTCTCTCTCTCTCTCTCTCTCTCTCTCTCTCTCTCTCTCTCTCTCTCTCTCTGTGTATCTCTGTCTTCCCAGTTCTTTTTAAAATGAGCAGCAACAAAGTATACACTTTGTAGCCCAGTTTCCTCAGTATCGCATCATGTTTCTCTGTACCCCCTTTGCATCTCAGACAACACCTCACACTGGCTGCTTCTTACCAAAACAGGATCCACCCATACCTGTTGTGAGATATTCCCTCTGAGCACTTGCACTGTTTTTTTCCTACACTTAAAAAACTTTCACACACAGACACCCCTCTTCACTCCCCATTCACAGTTTGGGGTCACTTCGCCTTTGCAAGTTATGTATTCTATAATAATTGTGGTGTTGTTTTCAAATTGTTTTCTGTCTAACATGTGAACCTACTCCAAAGCAGCAAGGAAAACATTCCTGCTTGTATTTATGCCTAGATCAATATTTGATTGATTCACTGGTCTGTCTGAACATGCACTGATTGCTGTGGGTACCCAGGCAGGAGACACATATGCAGGAGTTATGGTGAACAAAAGTAAGCAAGAGAGATACTAACCGTGCTCTGCCTTGGGATACAGTTAGGCTACAGTTCAGGCAGGTTAGACCTATATGGGTCAGAAAGAGAGTTCATACAGACAAAGCTATTTCAGAATCCCACAGGAGGCTCATGAAGCATTCTTCTGAGTGAGGCCGTCATGAATCAAACACAGAGTCTCAGTGGATAGCAAACATCCACTACTTAGATCATCCTTATAACAGGGTCGCAATCCAGGGACACACACAAGCAAACACACAGCGGCTGAGAAGGTATGATGAGATCCGGGTTAACTGGGCTTAAATAAGGAAGTGATGGTGGGTGCCCAGGCTCAGTATCCCAGCGACTGGGACAGCCATGGGAACTGTTCCAGAACTACATCAAATGTTTCTGGATCAATGGTCATTTTCTGTACTTGGGGAGTGAGCAGGCATGATCGACTGATTTTTACATGAGGCACAATAAGTCCATTGATCTTCTTTCAGAAAACCAGATGTGCAGGCATCATTACTTGCCTTATGTTTTCCGCATTGTGTGAAAGACATCATTAGAAATTATGTTGCCGTGTTCTGCCCAGCTAATGTTGCCGTGTGGCTGCTCTGTTGCTTGACCTGTTGTTGTGACTGGAAATGAATTGACCTTTTGCTACTGTTGTGACAGCTCATGCTGTTCAGCTATAGACCAGCACCTCTACACTTCAGTTTGATGTTGTTTAGAGTGATGGGTGGGCCTTACTCTAAATGTAGTTACTCAGCCAAGACATATTTAATGGCTTTAGTTTTGCACTGTAATTATTGCATTAATGTAACCAAGGGGGAGTTGCTCCTGTGATCAAAAAGTTGTGGGCCCTAGGACTACCAGTGGCACCACTGAGGTACTCCTGTGCAAGGTACTATGTTGTTGGCTGCCCTCTGATTCACATGGTGAATGGGTTAAATGCAGAGAAAGAATTTCATGTTATTCACACTGTGTGCTAGCTGTGGTGTGTTTACACATGACAAACATTTTTGTTATTAATAAACGAATGAGAAAATTTTATGAAATCCATGAAGCAGTAGTAGCCATCTATTTTGCTAGTTTTTCATGTAATAAAAAACTGCATAATACAGTGTCAGAAGCAAAATGATGTTCATTGTCTGATTTTTTCTTCACATAATTTGAAAATGTTATGATGGACAAGATAAATAAAAATGGTTTATTTTAGCTAAAATCTTGGTACATTAACTAGTATTGAAAGTCAGTAAATCTACCTTTTTGGTGATATGAGCTTTTGTTCCAGCAACTATATGCACATTTATTTAAGGTTACTTAATCACCCCTTTTTGAGGTCAGTATGTGATTGAGACATCCACAGTGCTAATTCCACTGCTAGCAAGATAGAAACGGAAGAATCCAACTTCAAATACAAAACATTTGTCTGTCTTCTTTTGGGAGAAATTCAAGCTCTTTAAAGATGCATTTGACTGGGAAAAATAATCAGTAATTCATAGGCATAGAGCTTAGACACAGAATTATGTTGGCCTACCTTTGTCTGTCCCAGTCAGATGTTTTGCAGTTGCATAGAAGTTTGTAGCTTAAATCGCTCACTAGCTGTAATCTGCAGTGGTGACATCTCTCCGTATTTCCGTATCTCTCTCCGTATTTTTCCCTCTCTTTCTCCTTGTGCCGGCAAGGGCGTAATTTGATTGTTATCATCAGAGAGTGGCATTTTTAACTTATGTTGGAACACAGCTCTAATATTGGGTGGCAATGCAGAGAGGGAAAATTTGTCTGCCTGTATCTGTCTGCATGGGTGATGGGGTTTGATAGGGCCTTTGACCCCCCTGCCTCTCCACTCTCATCCACACTAACAAGCAGAGTTCACTCGGGTACACGCCACAGGCATGCCGACGCTCACCATATGGTTAACCAGCTGTACGCCTCTTCACACATGTATCATATGCTACTCTGTCATGACAGATAAACAAGATCCATATAGGAATACTGAAACATATGCAAACATATACATTATGTCAGACATGCTCAAAAACTGAAATGCCTGTTAAATAGGGTAATGGATAGTTGGATTTAGTGCAGTGCAGGTTGTGTAACATCAAATAAAAATTTAATTATTTGTACTTTTTTGTTATATTGTGGGTATAATTGTGTTCTTTTCTATTTTGACTTATCAGGCATTAGAAAAAATAAAGATTGTGCCATATCATGACATTTGGTCGTAATGTATCTTTAGTCATTTGGTCGTAATGTATCATGTATCTTGACATTATATTTTTGCCCTATGGGTCCCCATTAATGTGTAGTGTTTGGTTCAGCGAAGCTGCAGAATATTCTAAAGCTTCAGGATCTGGTGGGTGCTGTTTGAAAAGACCTTAGGCTAGACGTGTTTGGTGGACCCATCAACCCTGCCTGGCAAGATTTAAAAAAATACAGCAAGATCTGTTTGCTGCACATCTTAGTGGAAATACTGAAGGAATATATTTTAATCCTAATTTATTGATTCTTGTATTGTTATTATAATATCCATTTATTCTCATTATTTTTCAGCCCTAGACACAAGTGATCACCCCTGATATCAGGTAAAAATAAATATTACCGTAAAAGGTAGTTTAAAAAAAGGCAATTTAAAAATAATTTGCAAACCCCATTTCAAGAACTATGGCATCAGGGGAATGGACCTGCATTTCTATAGAGATGCGAAATGCTTTGTAACAGTGTTTTTCATAAAACATGCTCTGTAAATGAGATCTGGCTCAGGGACTTGCTTTGTGTGAATGCAGAAATCGACTTTAAGGGACTGAGCTACCTTGATCTTTTCTATTTGTATTTATTTTTGCTTAGGATTTGGGTACGAAGCCAGAGTATGTATGCAAAACAGCTTCACTCTTTGATGAAGGTCTCCACCATGGCTTTTTTTATTTAAGTATTTATTTTTTGGTTTGCTCTTGCCTTGTCATTGAATATTCGCTTTGTTGATTAAGCTGCATTATCAACATAGCAGTGAAAGCAGGCACAAATAGCCAGCCAACCCGAGTCAAACCCATGTTATCATTTGCTTTGGTGTACATCGACTGCTTTGGCTGTCAAATCTTTGTGAGTTGTCATTGGCAAGCTCAGAGTGTGATTAATGTGATCTGTATAATGCTGATTAATAAGCACTTCTGACGTTCCCTTGGGAACAGTGTGTAATTGCCAGTAATAATGGGTACTAAAACTGTAATTAAGGACAAAACTACACCATAGCAAGTGTATAAACACCTACAATAATAAATGACTGAAAAAACGTACCAACCTTTCAGAAATGGGCTTTGTGGGTTCTCGGACCACGTGCTTGCGTCACACTTTAGCTTCCTGAGTGCCTGCGGACACAGACGCTTTTAAGGGCTCTGTAGTGAAAGTTCTGTGTGCAGGGCTGCATGAACGTCATACTGAAAGACTTTTCTCCTCAGGGGATGCACACACACACACACACACACACACACACACACACACACACACACACACACACACACTTCATCAAACACATCGCCCCCCAGCATGAGGCTTCCATTTGGCTATTTTCTCACCACTTTCAAGGACCAATGATCCTTTAAATGTGTAGACATGCATGCACACACACAAACACACATGTCTCATGAATGCAGTACAGTTCCATATAACATTGCTGTGTAAATGGAGATATTCTGAGTCCTCCTTTGAAGTGGTGTCGAGAGCAGACAGTAAACCCAAATACCTTGACATTTGCTTCTGTTACTGTTCGTGTGTGAGACAAATATTCCTGTGGCTCCCTCTTTGTCTTAGATGAGGTGTCAGAGCAGAGGGAAAGTGTGTTGAGGGACGAACGCAGGGACAGCCACATTCCGGAGCAGTTTGCTGGGCTTCTACACGGCTCCTCTCCAGCCTGCGAGTCGCCGGACAATCCTTACCAGCTCTACGGCCGAGTCCGCAAGCTCTGCGCCCCCGAGGCCCCGCAGCGCCACGGCAACCTGCTTCGAGCACCCGAACCAGTTGTCCTCCCCTTACCCCGGCCCACCACCGTCCAGCCACTTTCACCTAAGGGCCAAAAGGAGGCCAAACCACAGGTGGTTTACCGCACTATCTTCCACACACGGGTCAATCAGAGCCCACCAACTGCCCAGTCAGACGCAGATCCGTTGAGAAACGGCGAGGAACGGGGCAACAACGAATCGTCCAGCCCAGCAGTCAGCAGCAGTCTTAGTAGTGTTGCGGGCTACGAGGAAAGAGCTTGCACTCTGGGCAGGATGCGTTCTGTGCCACGCAACATCCTAGACCTACAGTTGTCTAGAAACTTTTCCAAGTCGGACTCCAACCTAGTGGCTGTTTCACCCATTGAGGAGGAGCAGTGGAACTCACGAGGCCAGAGTCAGAACAGCCCAGCGAAAGGAGGCAGCCCCACCAGACTGGAGCGGACCCCCTCCTTTACAGCAGAGTGGGAGGAGGTAATAACACCTTCATTAGCCCTTGATTACCATTATAATAACCATTTAATTCTATTGTCTGACCTTAACCCTTACAGGTTATTCATTCTGCTAACCTTTTTAAAAATGCAGTTGCATAGTTATTGTTAATTATGTGAATAATTACATTTATTACGTGTAATTAGCATTCGGTGTTTAACAGAATTTCTACTCTATGATTTTTTTGTTTGTTTCAATATGAAGAAATAGCAAAAACATGGCAAATATTGTGAAGGATGACATCTTATAAATTTCATATGATGGAATTACACAGTCTTCGACTTTGGCTTGTGACTGTGACCGAATTACTGTGAACACAAAAGGAGAACCTTTTGCGTTATAGATAAAGCCAAGAAACTGTCGCAATGTCAAGTTTACAGCTTAGATTTTTCCAAATTTACCTGAATGTAATTTTTTATGGCAGTCTATAAAACATTTTACAACCCGCCTTTTTTTGCAGAATTGTATTCTGTTTATTTGCAGTTAACTCCAGTTAGTTTAACATTAGTTTAGCTTAGGGATGACAGGTTGGGAATTTGATGCAAATTTACTGTCACAGTCTTCTTCAGAATCTGACCAAATGGGCTGTAGTGTGAAATGTAATCCTAAATAACCAACCACAACATTTGGCCCACTAACCACTGCATGCTGGGAACACCCCACAAGACTTCCTGTTTTAGAGATGCTCTGACCCAGTCGTCCAGCCATCACTGTTTGACCTTAATGTGGCCCAGAACCTTACGCTTACACATTATATCTTCTTCCAACACATTAACTTCAAGAACTGCAAAATATATCCCACCCATTGACAGGTGCCATTGTAATACCATTGTTATTCACTTCACTTCAGTGGCTGATAGGTGTAAAAGTGGTCAGAGGTATTTGTTTTCTGTGCTGGAGTAGAAAACTGCCGTCACCTCAAGTGTAGAGCAGCAGGTGCTCAGCAGAACAATACACTTGAGACTCTCAATCAATCGGATTATGCTGCTGGAGCTAACTGTAAAACTGTAAAGTAAAATATTTCTCGTGATACGTAGCGGCACAAATGAGGCGTCTACCTCGAGTTTTTGACTCAGTTTTTCACAAGATATGGTCTCATAATAATAAAACAAAACAGAATGAAATAATTGGCAAAACTGTTCTTTATAGCAGGGGTGAGAGCTTAAGGGGCTCTGTGTGGTGTGCTCAGTCATTTCATTGCTTTTATTGCAGATCAAAGTTTTCTTCCATGTAAGCCTGATGTTTATACAGATACATGATTTCTTAAGCAAGCCTCATAAAACCTTACTAAACAAAAATGCCCTACGTCTCAATTTGCCTTGATAATAATCAGCCTGATTAACATGGCATCTTTTAGCCAATGCATCAGAGCCAATGTGCTTTGCAGCATGCAGAGTCAACAACCACTAAATTTTGGGTAAGAAAGTGTGTGAATAATGAAGACGTAATTATGCAAGGAGTAATGCATTATGCATTATTAGTGAGCACAAAATAAGCAGGCATGGTCTGATGATACAAATTCTAATGTGTGATTTTAGTTGGAAAACAAGTAACATTTATTGCAAGGCTGTATAATCTGAACATGCAGGTCGTGATTTCAGATTAGGCAGCCCTCTCCAGTGTGATTCAGTTTGTGTGTGCTTGCCACTGGCCAAAACATATTGATTGTTTGAAATTGATCACTTAGATAGGTGTGTGTCAAAGCAGTCAAAGGGCAGGGTGATCTAATATCATCGGATTGATGCATGGTTCTGGTCACAATCAAGGAGAGATGATTGAATTTATGCCACGTACATAATATTGAACGACTGTGGTGTCGTGTTCACAAATAAAACGAAAAAAGCAACACATTGGATTGTAGGAGAAGGCCAGTTTAGGCCCAGTTCCAGCTGTCAGGTGTCTTACAGTGATGTCTCAGTCTGGGATATAATGGAAGCTGATTCAGCTGTGAACTCTCATGATAAAATATCGCGCGACAAGAGTAATAGCACCATCTGTTTTGAGTGAAATGACAGGCTTGTGTTTTAAATGTCTGCTAACGTTCACCAAAAATGGTGGGCTCTTGCCTTTATGGAGGTAGAGTGAGTCTAAGCAGTAGATCTGAGTCTTCACTAAGTTACTTAAGTCATCTTAGTACTTTGTAGGCTTATAATTACTGACTGGCAGTCCCCTTGTTCTACATTTATCATTGGAAAGGCACCACCACAGAACTGCTGTTGACCAGATATCATTTTAGTACTCCACCATTCTGTGCACCACAGTGGCACTAACATGGTATAAGGCTGTGGTACAGAGGAAGTGCAGGGCAACGATTCACTTTTTAAAAATCGCATTGTTAGAAGCAAAATTCAATAATGAATTCAAAAGTAGTGTATTGTGCTCTTTTATTTTAAAACAAAAGTGCAAGAACATTTGGTTTGCAAACACTTGAAACAAATAAAGAGCTTTCTAACAACAGTGTTCCCTTTAACATACATACTTACATATTTCTGTAAATCCCAACTTAAACATTAATGTAATCAAATCAAATGTAAAACCAAAGCTATTTGCCACTGCAGGATATTCTCATTTTATATAGTTTGTTATTGAAAAACAAGGTATTCTCAGAGTCCAGAGCATGGACGCCGGAACCATTATAGCTTTATATCCATTATAACACCCCCCCCAAAAAAAGCGTACTTCTGAACAGGTACCAGCTGAAACACATTTATTCTATCAGGGAGCAGCAGAAGCAGCCAGTATGTTCAGTAATGAGTGTCTCTGTTAAAGTGAGGTGAAGTGGTCAAACAAACCAACTTTCAAAATAAGAGTAATTGTAAAAACACAGCATTAATGTGCGATAAAATAATATAAAATAATTGTCGGCATGAATTACATAATGCCCTGCACTAATTAAATAAAAATCTGGACCTGTATTTTAGATTTGAGATTAAGGTTTAATTTTAAGACTTTCTGGGTGGTCAAACATTGTCAGTCATGCTCTCCAGCTGTGATTAACTCTGGAGTGTTCACTGAACATACAGCTGTGTGATGAAATATAAAAAAATAGATGTAGAATTCTGCAACTTTACATACACTTGTGGTTACACTCCTTATAAATACTAAAAGTCCACTGGGAGCTAATGGAGAAGAGCCTTTGAAGACAGTTGGCGATGTGAGGTGCTCTGTATTCAGTCACACTCTTTCCTTAACGAGCTTGGACTCATCAAAAGTACTGTGTGCTACCGTCAGTGCGCCGTGTGCTCAGACAGAACGGATGATGATGAGTTACTTTGCAGAAATTTCTCCTTTTTCCGAGGAGCTTTTAGCCAATAATTACCTGGCCCTTCCGAGTGTAATTACAGTCTGTAGAGGAGGCAGGCAGGGTCAAGACTAGATTAGATGTGGGAATATGAGAATTAGAGAGTGAGAAGAGGCAGGTTAGACACCATCCCATTGGGAGAAGAACAAAAACAGGAATAAAAACACAACATTACACAAACATGCAATCTTCTCACAATTTTTCTCCTCTCTCTCTCTCTCTCTCTCTCTCTCTCTCTCTTTGTCACTGTAGATTGATAAGATTATGAGTTCCATCGGCGCTGGGATTGGGACAGAGCTTGATGAGAACGAGGAAGACCACTCAGGTGTGTGTGCATCCCTGCACATGACTGTTTGTCTGAGTGCATTTGTGAGTGTGCGCCTCTACAAAAGGTACTCTTTGAATATGTTATGCTTGGCTAAAAGTAATGATTTCCCCGTTAAACGCCAGTTGAAAGTGTGTCAAGCTGTTGTCTGAAAAGACATTCTTAATCTACATTCTTCATTTTATCAAAGCATAAAGAAACTGGATAACAATCAATTCTACTAAAAAGTACAAAAAAACAGCTGGAGGAGTTCCACAGGCTTACAGGAGTTAAAGCTCTTCTGTTTGTGTGTATGTGTTTATGTTTGTGTGTGTGTGTGTGTGTGTGTGTGTGTGTGTGTGTGTGTGTGTGTGTGTGTGTGTGTGAGAGCTATAATAGCAATGAAAACCTTCGATGAGGATGATGAGATTACTTTTATTTATTTTTTTATTTTTGTCTCTTAAACTGCAAGTCTCTCCCCCAACACAATTGGAAAACTTAGTTACACAAAATATGTGACAAAACTTAAATGTATATATAAATGCAAAATAGATTAACCACTAGCACTGTAGGTTTGCACTAGTTAAAAAGTAGCAGAAGTTTATACCCCATATATGTCACAGTAGTTCTATTTCTAGAGAAACCACATTAGCAAGTCTATTTGCAGTGATTTAGTGTGACATGGTTTAGATGTACACTTTGCAGGATGTTATCTAGTGGAGAAATAACATCCTTACTCATTACATACATTCCAGTTCCAGTGAAAAATACTGTTGTCTTAATGTGGCACAGTACAGCCACCGTGCTGGTGCGTATCTCCTGCAGTCTGCAGTATGCTGGAGGCAGGTTTCCCTACAGCTCAGTGAAAGCTGAGCTTTTTGAGAAGTAACTATGGTTACTGTGCACTGCTCTGCTTGCTGACACTCTGCTGTAGCCGTAACGGCGATGCGAGGACAGAAAGTGATTGGAGGGGGGAGGGGGTGTTTAGAGAGAAGTTTATCTGCAAGTGGTGACCTCAGATCAGCGTTACGCTAAAGCTCAATACAGAGGAATATCTCACACTGTCTGGAAACACAGCTCTTCTAATGATTAGACAACTGCTGCAGTTTCCATCCTTCTGCCCTGTCCTCTGCTCTCCTATGCAACAGTCCTTCGTCGCACTTGGTCCACTGAGAGAAATCCTGTTTATGCTGCCATTCCACCAGTGCTCACAGACACCCACAAAGTGTGTGTGTGTGTGTGTGTGTGTGTGTGTGTGTGTGTGTGTGTATGTGTGAGTTTGCGTAGGAGGGAGTAGCAGCAGCTTTGCACTCAGACAAAGAGGCTAGAGCTGATCTGATGGCTATTATCGGCAGCTAGAGACAGAGGTACTGCTAGAGAGGGGGAAAGATAGGGATAGAGAAAGAAGAGAAACAAGCGGAAGGGAGGGAGAGAGGAAGAAAGCAAAGGGAGGGAGAGTCAGGGAGAGAGAGGAATAGAGGAAGAGAGAGAGATAGCGGGGGAGCACTGAGGAGCGGGCTGCAGAAGCATACAGATGAGTGTGGGAGTAGTTGATAAAGAGCGCTCTACTAGGCAAGCTGCACGCTCCCCCCTCTCTGTCTTTCTCTCTTCATCTCTGTCTTTCTCTCTCACTCACACACATGCAGAGACGCACATACACATGTTCGTTCCACACACACTGAACGCGGCGCAGCGTCCACAAGCAACAGCTGAGCAGCATCGGGGGACAGGATTTTCAGCCCTCAGCATGTCCAGCGGCCGAAGCCTCTTTACCTTTGGACCTTGACTTCTCCCTCTCCTCCTCCTTCTCATCCTCCTCCTCTTCTCCCCTCTCCCTATCCATCTCCCTTTTTCTGTCTTTGCTTTTTTCTCTGTTTCTCTCTCTTTTGGCTGCATCATTTTCCCACTCTTTCAAGAAAGAAGACTCTTTTTTTCTCTTACCTGCACAGAGGATTCCTCTCCTTCCCATCCCCTTCCACCCCTCTCTTCCTCTCATCCTTTCTTGTTGCTTCTCACTCTTCTCCCACCCATCCCTGCCTCTAGACTCTTTCCGCTTTCTCTTTTCTTCTTCCCATCTCTTCCTCCTCTCTTTCTCTAGCCCCCACCACACCCCCACCGCCAACCCTGTTCTCTCTTCTTTGCTGTCCACTCTTGAGTTTCTGAGCATGGCGGGATCCTTTGACAGTCACTTTGCACGGAACATGATGTGGCAATGTCAGCTGTCTCAGCCGGACTGCCGCTGCTACAGAGTGGACGGTTACTCTCTGCTCAAACGGCTCCCTCTGCACCCCCTCATAGGCCCCCGGTGCCCTGTGCAGTCCGTGGGACAGTGGCTGGACAACATCGGCCTGGTCCAGTACGAGAACCACCTGCTGGCCAATGGCTTCGACAACGTGCAGTTCATGGTGAGTGCCAACACTTCTGCACCCTCTTCGGTGCTGATTTGTGCTTCCTCCACTCTGAAGGCATGAGTTTTGTGTAAATACAGTCTGTGATGTGTTTTGTCTGTAGGCAGTGATGCTCTCTTTGTTTTGTCTGTACTCTTTTGTGTTTATTTTGTCTGTACGGATGTTCCCTCCTGAGTTGCTTCTTGTCGTTTCCCCCCAGCACATCTCATATGCAGTCTGCTTTATTCTGTGACTTTGTTGCCTATCTGTTTGAGGTTATCTCTATTCTTGTGGCTGTGTTCGGTTAGTGTGTCACAGTTTGAGACCGTCACTTGCATTTGTTGTTGCATGTTTTGGTTCTTGCAGTATGGACACGTGAGTGTAGCCCTAAACAGCCTGCAAGCCACTGCTATGACTTACACTCATAGCAAACCATACTCTTGAACATGGTGTTTCTGGTACTGAAAAATTCTAGTGTATTTCATTCCAATCTCTTTCTGCAGCATTTGAGTTATGATGGATGATCGTTTTCCCCTGTACTGGGTAAAAGAACAGGAAACCTGTTGAGTCAAAACACGGGCTAATGCTGAAGCAGATAGTTAGATTGTAAAATACTGTTTTCTTCTACAGCACAATAAATTATTATAACTTTATATTCCAGGAACCCATTTCTTGGTCATATGACAAGGGAAACCCATACCCCTAAATGATAATCTCTCGGAGATCCTCCCCCATCACTCTGCAGACGTTCATTTATCCCCCCACCTGCTTTCAGAAGTGTCTGGCTCCTCCATCTGCTGATCATATGCAGACTCAGTCCTCTGCCATTGACTTAGTTTTGCTAATTTCTTTCCAGAAATGAAAGCGACCAGGATAGCAGTCTGTCCTAGATTGTCATAATTGGAAGCTTAATCAAGGCACTCTGAAGTAGCTGTAGACCTGGTGTTTATGGTACCATCTTTGACATGTGCATTTTGAGTGCCGGGAATACCCTACTGTCCCTAAGCTCTCGATTAGTGACAAAGAAAAGACCTGCACCTCCAAATTATTTTATTCTGTCACAGGTTTTCAACCTTGAATCTATACACCCACTTCTATCTAGAACTGGTATTTAATTGGTACCAGTTCATGGTTAATCAATTCCAAAATATTGATAAGCTCCTGGACAAACTGTGCTGAATTATGCACATGAATGAATCCTGATTGGTTAATGCTGGGTTGGATCAGTTGGAAGGACAGGAGCAACGCTTTCCACATCACTACCAGACATTTGCTGACCAGTCTTCTATATCGATTGCTTCTCCCTCATTGTATATACAGGAAGCTCAAGAAACAATTTAACTTCAACAAGGAACTGAACTAAAACAAAGTATTTATAAAATAAAAAAGAACACTGATAAGTTTCAGCTTTGATAAGCAGTATCAGTATCGATATCTGCATCAGTAAAATCATAAAGATATTTGCTTAGGAAGGGATTGTAAAGGAAATTAGTCTTAACAAAACTTAAGCTTTGCTGGCAGTGAAAACACCAGAATGTGTCAGGAAGCGGAGCCTCTAAGTCCAGGGTTAAGAACCACTGCTGTATGGATGCATGCTTGTGTATCAACATAATGGACACAAGTAATAAAGGTGTTGTACATAGAATGTGGGGTTAGAAACCTTCTCCTGGTAGCTTTATTCCAACAAGCAAAAAAGTGGGTGGTAATACGTTTGCATTATATAGAACCATGACGATGTAATGAGGCTTTTAATTATCAAAACATTTCCTCAGCTCAGATTATTATGCCTTTCCTGGAACTATTAACAAACACAAAATAAGGAAAGGAGAATGCATAGACCTCATGAGTTTGTCAAGTGCCTGTACTTGCTGTCGAGTTAGTGAAGCAAAGTACATCATTAGGACTTGAGACGGTGATTGCAGTTTATTCTCCTTTTTCTGGCTCGCTCTGTCCTGCATAAGCAACTCCAAACAGACTGGTTTGTTCACTGTCAAACAGAGAGTGCTTATGCTGTGCCTAAGACAAATGGCTCTTCCTACCCTTCTCAATATAGTTCACCTTCATGCTCGCTTAATGATCCATTTCACTTAGTCTGTGTAGTTGAAACCTCTGGATTAGTGTTCTTAGTAGGGAACACTAATCCAGAAAATTGCTTCGGTCAACGTTGAAGTGGTATAAAAAGATTCCTGGGCGTATTCCCCCATTAGGTACGCTGTCATCTTCAAGGGTTTTAGCTTTCAGCTAATTCTGTGCTACATCTCTATGTGAAAATTGTATTTTATTTATCCGTATCAAGTCTAGGAGAAGTATTTTTGAAAAGCAGAAATTGTGAACTCGAGTTTGAGTTGGACTTTTTAATGCAAGATACATCTAGGAAGAGTGGTTTCATTCTTAGGGCTGACAGATTTGTCATGGCACAGCAAATCTCATGGTCTCTGAGACCACTGTGATCTTCAACTGGCAGAGCACACAGGGGACTGTGTGCTGTGTAATTTGGTGGCACAGGAGCTATCTCTCTTTCTCCCTCTCCACTGTAATGAGGGGATTGAAGCTGAGGTGAATACCTGTTCACAGGTAGAATTATGGGATTTGTAGTTTTGGAGAACTAATGAACCAAGATATGCTCATGGCAGGTCTGTGCGTGAGAATGGGCGTACATTTGCGTAAATGAATAATTTTGTGGTGACGGATCCTGATTGCCCTCTCCTAGCTCTGACCCGCATCTGTTCCTGTGGTTGCCGAGGCAACCGCAGTGTGAGTGGGCCGATTCATGCATTGCGCCACATTAGAGAAAACACTGTTTCTGCGGCTTGGGTTGAATGTATTCACTTCATGGCATTCGTGTTGTTTCTTTCTTTGTCCATTTACATGTATGTGTGAATTTGTGTATGTGCATCCAGGACTCTTTGTAAAATGTATGTGACATTCTTTATCATAAACAGGGTGCAGTGAATGCACCCTGGCATCACACATTCAATAAAACACCACAATAGAAGAATGTCTCCAGTAGTCTCTAGCCTTCTGGCTGGATTTAAGAGCATTAAAGTGTATTTCTGTTCTCATGAGCTTAGAGCTCTAAAAGCGAGATGTGAAGGGGAGAAGTGTGTAAGACTGTCCGCTCACTAAGCAAAGCTGGAATGAATAGTCTTAGAATAGATTCATTTTCATTAAGCTGTCTCTCTGTCCCTCTCTCTCTCCTCTGTCTCTTATTCTCACTATTGTGCACATGGTCTCTTTCTCTCTGTTGCTTGGCAAGCCTCAGCTAGAACAATTGATCATTTTCAAAGGGATCCTTGGCATTTTTTTTACCTGCGCCTGTAGATTAAAGTGTAAACTCCAAAGGTAGAGAAATCTACTGCTTTCAGGCCTTCTCTACTCGATATGTTTGCAGCACTTTTCTTATCATCACTGTCACAGAAAATCTTTTAAGTGTTTATTGTTTTTTTACCATTTGAATAAATTGTTACGTGAACATTTGAACAAATTAACCAAATGCTCCAAAATAACTTGCATAAAATGTTGCTGATTGTCATGGTTCGGCCAGTGGCCGGTTAGGGCTACTGCTCTTTTGTTGTTTTTCAGGTTCTTTTATTTTGATATGTCTGTCCGTTCGGTTCATGTATCACGTGCTTTTGTTGTCAGCTGTTTTCTGTTCACCTGCCTGCGTTTTGCCCTCTGATTGTGTTGTGTATTTAAGTCTGTGTTCACGTTCCTTATGTGTCCATCGCCTTATTTTGAGTGCTTCAGTTTCCTGCCTGTTGTTTCTAGTCCTGAGTTTAGTAGCTGTATCAAGTGGCCCCCGTGCCTGTTTACTTTTGCCTTTTTGTAAATAAAACCTATCTGCATGGAGTCCTGACTGTCTGCCCGTTCCTGCACGCTTCTAGGTAGCGCTTGTCCGAGGGGGATTAGCCCCCCGATCGTGACACTGATATTCGCCATATGCCATGAAAAGTTTATTATGACAAAATCTGTTACAATAATGATAAATATCAATAACCACCCAAATAAATATGTAAACACCATTCCCTTCTGTAAAGTTACTATTTAGAAATATGAGTTTTATTATGGCAGTAAGGTAATGTTTATTTTACTGCGTCTATTGGTCACGATGACTGAATGGTTAAGATATTGGACGTAAGGGGTGTTTAAGTTTAGACTTTACACTTGGTAGCTTTGTTCCAATCAACCATAAGCTAAGTGGACAGAAGATGAGTGTTTAATGATCAAATCCAGTTGTAGATGGTAGAAATCCCACCTCTTGAGTACTCAGTATTAAGAGCATACATTTTTAATAACAGCTGATGGCAGAGATTGTGCCCTTGAATAAATTGCCTCAGGATTTCTTTTAGTGGTTATTGAGTGCCAGTGTTTGAGCTACTGACAGGTGACAAATGAAAAAGGGTGAAATATGTGAAGGAATATAATCAGTGCAGACGCTTCAAATGTACTTCATGATGCAGCTAAACTAGTAACATCCTGCCATTCTCTGTGACATGGATACAATGCTGAACAGATCATTAAGATGGCAAGAGAAAGTGATCAATATAAATTTAAAAGTGGGTTTGTTTTTGGATGTTCATAAGTGCATGTGTATTGCACACTAAGAGAAAGGTACAAGCCTGCTGGTTGACAGGGGTGTGTTGGCTCTGGAACTGTCTTTTGGAAAAATGTTGTTCAATCCCTCAAGTACAGTTTCAGAGACTTACAAAGATGCATCAAAGCTGTTTTGGCAGCTTGTGAGTTTCTTTTTGTCTCATGGAACGTGCTCTGTGTTCAGAGTACACAGGCTCTGTAGGTACATAGAAATGCAAACTGTATATTCTGAAACTCCATGTGTATTTTACAGATGTTGTGTGTAAATCAGTGAGTAAAATGGATTTTTGTTATCGGAAACAATAGGAAATAACTGAAATAAGTCTCATATCTTCTGTCCTAACATTCCTGCTGGATAGATGCCATTTGTGGCAACAGGTAGCCTATCTAATAAAATAGATAGAAAAACAACAACAGTAATAATAAGAGGAAGAAGAATCAACAAAAGCGAACAGTAAGAAAAGTACTGTTATAGAACACACTTTATCACCTCTAACTAACTATGCCTTTTGTTTCTGTTTGCTTATTTGTATCCCCCAAAATATTATCCCTATTCCTTCCTTACTTTTGTCTTAACTTCTGACTTTTCTTTAACGGGTGTTGTTTAGGTGTAGGTAGAGTGCAGTAACTTGACTGAATAGTGGACGTTAGTTTAAGTTTAGCTTTACAGGTTTAAGAAAATGTGGACTACTTGAGCACTCAGGATAAGAGCGTCAGCTAAATCCCATAAATGTAAATGACAGTGATGTTCTTAATTAATCTTGCAGAGGTACTTGGAGGTGAGCAAGGCTTCAGAGATTTGTCTTTTTCCCATTTCGAGTAGCTACCTGTTGTTAATTGTCTCATTATTTGACTGAATAAGTGTGAAAATACTTTTTTGTTGCAGATTCCCTAAGCCAGTACAGCAAATCTCTTTTTTGGCACATTACCTGTATAATAGCTTTGTTAAGTAGACCAATAAATTTAGCCAACCCACTAAATGAACATACTAGTAAACATTAATGGAGAGCAGAAGATTTTTTTTTTCTCCGGGAGCATATTTATTTCATTCTTTTTCTGCAATTGCTTCTGGTTTGTGTTTTGCACATCTAAAAAGATCTAAAGTTTAAAGTTCGTTTTTTTCCAGGCTGAATCATGACTCAATCCAAACTGTGCCTCAGAAATCAAGGTCCAAGCTGAACCATGAAAAGGGTGCAGTTCACCCCAGAATGTAACTCTTCAAATGACTGGCATTTTTGAACAGACAGTGCTCTGGTTAGTTTCAGGATAGGTACATCTTCATGTTGTGCATTAGAGCATTTATGTTAGCAGTCGTCTATGATGGACTGTCTCATCAATTAACAAGAAGAACGCTAAAATCTTTTAGACTCTCTTAAACTTCCATGGACGTCGGCAGAATCTAAAAGACTTTTCCATCATGTATGCAAAGTTGCCTGGTCATGCTGAACAGTAATAAACAGGGTCAAACCAGCTGAAAAGTACCTTCACACAGATAAATGCATTTGTGTACTCCCACACACACCCACATATGCACACACATACACACAAACACACAAGCGCCCCTGCACCTGCTCCATCAGTAGGTCATTATTATGTAAGACTGCGCTATCTGTTTGCTCCAGCACGCTCCGGATGACTGGGACATCTGAAAGAACCTCATAAAGACTCTTCCCCTCTCTTCTCTGCCCCCCTTCTTGCTCATCTCGATCTGCTTCTCATTTGGTATAAATATCTGATGGAGTGAGCCCCACTGAAATGCCTTCAGATATGATTAATATTGAATGGCATACCGCTGCTTTGTCGCAGTGTTTTCCAGTCTCTGATGAAGCTGGGAAGCAATAAAGCTTCTTCTCATGTCTCACCCCTTCAGTGTTGGTGTGTGGTGGCCTTGCTCCACATGTGAGTGCTGGAAGTCAGAACACTCCAGCTAAATGCACAACTGTGGAGAGAGGGAGCTGGCCAAGGTCTTTGCTTTCTGATAAAAGAGCTTTGTGCTGACAAGACGAATAGATGTTCAGCGCTACTGAGCCATTCACTTCCAACTTTCTTGTGAGTAGCACGTGTTTGTGCCTCTAATCTAAGACACATTTTTGACTTTCATGTCCAAACGAATGCCCTCCTGCTGGGGAGACAGGCTGCCTAGATCAGCATTCTTACTCTGAGAAGTTTGACATGTGTGACTTCAGAAGCCTCAGTTTTTCTATTGGGAGAGGGTCTATGTTCTCTTGTTCTGGTTAGACTATTTTTATCCAGTCTATTTTTGAGAAGAACTCACTTTCATGTGTTGCATCATAGTGTTTATTGCCATGGATACTTTCTTGCCTACTTGTCTAAGGTAACTGATGTTCTGCATGTTAATAAAGAGGTGTAGTCATGAAAGCATGGTGCCATTATTGTTTAATTAATCATCTAGCTGTTTTTCACAATGTGTCACTTGATATCAATGATATCAAATACACTTTATTCATTTTGCTCTGTAAAGATATACTTTTTCGTTATGCATTGTGAATAGCAGAGCTCAACCAAGCGCAAAATACAATATCTTTTATGTAGATCATGCTTTTGACCATCTCTTTTTTTTCCTATAAGAACTTCTTCTGTGAATTTTGACAGCAAAAATTAAAAAAAAAATAGTGAAGACATTTTTTGCTGTTAAAGTAACTTTTTCATCCTAAGTGTTGTTCGGTTTGTGAGTTGTCTGCATAAGTCACAAATATCATACATATACTATATGGACAAAAGTATTGAGACACATCTGTTAATCAGGGTATGGGCTAGGTCCCCTTATGTCCAGTGAAGGTCAATCTTAAAGTTTCAGTATACCAAGCCATTTTGGACAATGCCATGCTTTCAGCTTTGTGGACACAGTTTGAGGAAGAACCTTTTCAATTCCAGAGTGACTGTACAAAAAGTGCAAAAAGTATGAGTTCGGTGTGTAAGAACTTGACTGGACGCACAGAGCCCTGACCTCAACCATCCAACACCTTTGGGATGAACTGGAAAGGAAATTGTGAATCAGAATAAATGGTCAGGATAAAAGTTCCCACAGAAACTCCAAAATGTTGTGGAAAGGTTTTCAAGAAGATTGGAAACTGTTATAGCTGCAAAGTCTAATCCATATTAAAGTTTATCTATTTGTCATTAACGTCCCTGTTTGGTGTAATGATCAGGAGTCCCATTACGTTTGTCCATAAAGCATATATTATTTGAATCACCTTCTTGGTGGTGGTAATGTTGCATCCTTTTGAAGCATGATAGTTCTCAGCGAGAGCTAGCCAAGCTAAAGTAGTCTCCACACAGTAGGATTAGTTTTAACATAAGATAAGATAAGAAAGATAAGAAGGAATTTATCACGAGGGAAATTCTTTTGTACTAAAACATGCTCAATGCAACAAGAGGAAGAAGATATACAATAAGAGTTTAAAAAGAACAGAACACTAGTAGTAGTGCAAATGTAATATCAAAACTAACTCTAACAAAGTAACATGTTGTTGCAGCTAAGCTTCTAAAAGTATGCCATGAGAGAACCCCCATGTAAATTCAAAACATCTTTTTGATGTTTTTGTGCATAGATTAACACAAAACATACTATACATGTATTTTAAAGTATATTTCAGTTTTATCAAGCTGTTATTTCTGTTCGACTTTTCTAAGAAATGTTCTGCATTTGGCATAATGCAAATATTTATTTTGAAGTAGAAAAGATTGTGCTTTTGTCTGTGCATTTCATTCTATTGTTTTTATTTTTGTTTAACATATTTAAATTGGTTTATAATCTTAATTATGGGCCTGCCCATTCAAATGAATGGCAACCTATATATCAAAATGTTTGGCTCGGCGGTGCAAGGCGAGGCATAGGGTTACTTTTGTTGGCATTTTTAGTTACCGTGGCAATGCTACTCACCAACAAAGATGACCAAAATGCTCGGACACGCCTTATCCGAAACCCACCAAACTTCCTGTGATACATCAGGCCAACTTACCAGACACACAAATGCCGTTTGCTCACCTCTTTTTTCCCCATTCACTTTCATTCATATTTCAACCCATTTAAATGAATGCAGTTTCAGGAGAAGACACTTTCTGTCTCCGTACAGTGACTGACTCACCATCAGTAAGGTGTAAGAATGGTTATAGGTGGTTATAGGAAGTTTTGTGTGACATTATGTCAAATTTGCTTTTTTCCCTCCTGTTTTGTTCTGTTCCAATACACAGAAAGAGAATAAACATGCGTATAGCATGATTTTCTATAAAAAATTTCAGCGGTGCCAACAATTTTGGCTACGGCTGTAAATTCACGTACAAATAAACACACACACACACACACACACACACACACTTACACATAAACACACTCACATACATCTCTTTATGCCTAGTTTCTAGGGAGTTGCTCCGATTTGGGAGGTTGTAGGAAAGGTGTTCCTATGTTGTTTCTAGGCGACAGGCTTATTTCAAAATAGCTTATTTTTTATTATTCTAATTGTTTTGCTTACTTTTTAATGCCTGTTCTGTTCATGTCTGGAATTTTTGGAAATCTTAGGAATATTTAGGAAAGGGGGTTGGGTTGTGGTTAGGGGCTGCAGATGGAAACATCAAGACATAATGTTGGGAAGCTCATCTTGTATAGACAACATAGAACTGTGCAGTTAACTGCATTTAGCATAAATTTACCAGACAGGTTAGGATGTCAGGATCTAAACATCCCTCTCCCCTGCTTCACAGTTTTAAACCTGGTGTGTGATATACAACATATATGAAACCTGCTTTCACCAAATAGTTTCAGTCCAATAGATTTATTGGGTTTATACCTTGCAGAAAAATGTCCTTCAGTTTTGTCTGGGAACAGCGACTGGGACCTTAGTTTCAGTGTCTACATTAACTCTAGAACTAAATCAGCATTCCGGAATCTCGAGAAGAGCATAGCTAAGGTTTTAGATTGTATCAAAGCTACATTTGGAGAAACTTCTTCATGCCTTTATTTCCTGCAAAGTTTAATCTTGCAATGCTTGCATTGGTCTCCCTAAAAAGACCATCAGCTGCTGCTACTGCTTAATCAAAATGCTGTTGCTGGTGGTCTAACAAAAAACAAGAAATGAGAGCCAAGAGATGTCAATAAGATATGGAATAGAATTCCAGGAATAGAAATGCTGCCTAGATCAGCATTCTTACTCTGAGAAGTTTGACATGTGTGACTTCAGAAGCCTCAGTTTTTCTATTGGGAGAGGGTCTATGTTCTCTTGAAAAAAACAAGAAATGAGAGCCAAGAGATGTCAATAAGATATGGAATAGAATTCATTGAGTATGACTCACTCAATGGCCCTGAGTTTATCTCAGTGGTGTTTGATGAAAATAAGCCTGGTAGATATTTTATCCTGGCTGGAGCTAATCAACTAGTGATCCCCAAATCTAAACCAAACATGCGGAAATAGCATTTAGCCTTTACATTGCCATGGTTGGAACCAGCTCCCTGAGAAGATTTGCTTTGACTTTTACTAATTTCTGAAAGAAGCATAAGTCTGTTTTGTTTTCAAGTTCAATAATTAATTGTTTCTCCTTTTATCTTCATAAAACATTATGACAGAAAATCAAGCATGTTTATCTGCATATTCTATTCTATTGCTCTCTTTTCTTTTTTATTTCATGTCTGTGAAATGTATCTTTATTTTCCCTCTGTGTTTAATATAAATAAACTTACCTTGTCTTGTTTTGCCAGTACACAGATAAATTTAGTTTTATGACTTTGTGTACAATATTCATTGTTATTTCCAGTTATTATTATTTTGAAATTATCCATATGATAGCATAGTTTATTTTCATATTGAGCTTTTTTCCCCTTTTCTACAGATTTTTTATTTAGATTTTATGTACACATTATATTTTACATTGCTATTGTGTCTTTGCAGTCATTACATAAGCAATTTCCTCTGGAATCAATAGTTTTCTGATTCTGATGCATTTATATGTTTTTTTTTTTGTTTGTTTTTTCTTTTTGTTTTTTTGAAAAATGCTTTAGGGAATATTCAGGGGGATTGGGCTGGGGGGTAGTAGCCATTGTGGATACATGAAGAATGACATAACCATGGTCTGATAAATATCCACACATACTTTTATCCTGTGGTAGAGTGTGTCAGAGCTATTACTCACACCTGTGGACACCTATCAGTCCAGCCTCTCCTTTGGGTGCCATTACTCTGGTGTTGTATTGCGTCGATATCATCTATATGGGGGCAGGGTTCATTTAATCAGCCTGAGGTGCAGTGTCTGGGCTCCAAGGTTATCCCCATTTTATGTAGCAGGGACAAGACCAGTGTTATTGTTACTTTATCAGCTGTCTGCTTTGTCTGTTTTTCTGTCTTGTTTGCTCTTAGTAGTGTGAACTACGATAGTAGATAATACAGAATGCGTGTGAGCATGCATGTATGTTCATGCTCAGATCTCTGTCAGATGCCGCCTTGATTGGTCTGACAGCACTTATGGAAAGGTCATTAAAGGTGAAGCTCCGCGTGTGGCGATGGATTGACAGTGCTAAGTGTGTGTGTCTGTTTGTATGTGTGTGTGTGTGTGTGTGTGTGTGTGTGTGTGTGTGTGTGTGTGTGTGTGTGTGTGTG
>JBBPDE010000128.1:16785441-16796388 GCA_037974605.1 Nannopetersius ansorgii
GTGTGTGTGTGTGTGTGTGTGTGTGTGTGTGTGTGTGTGTGTGTGTGTGTGTGTGACAGAGAGAGAGAGAGAGAAAGAGAGCACTAAAATCCACTAGCCTTGTCCCAATCAGCACCACCACTGAGCGATGCAGTGAAGACTGTTGATACAGCCCCGATAATCATGGTGGTCCCCCCTCCTTCCCCCTCCCTGAAAGGTCTGACACCGTATGAAGTATATTTGTCTGTCCACAGTGAGCTTGTGTGTATCACTTTATTTTCATGTATGTGCTTGTGTCTGTGTCGACTGAATGTGTGTGTACCACAAAGTCAGCTTATGTATGTGCCAGTTTTGTTTTGGTGGGTCCACTGTGTTTTGATGTGTGTGGCACCATTTGAGTTTGTGTTGGAGAAAGCTCTGCTGTTACATCGCTTAAAACCATTGTTCTTTTTGGCACTTTGGCCGCATCTTCCTCCATTCACAGCTCCATCAAAAAGACACATGCACTGCTATCCAACCTGGCTGGCCCTTAGGCAAGCATGTGTTACAGAAATCATAGTGCTGCTGCTTCACCAACATGCCTTTTCATTTCATACACAACACTCATTTCTCTTCCAATCAGTAGTAGCTGGAGAAATCTGTCATGTTAAAGTGTTGGCAAGTGCTATTTTCATTTTTTAAAGTCACCTCCATTGTGCTATAGCGTGACTCCGCCCTGCCAATTGGGGTCATGCCTGCAGAAATTATGTCTCTCACTTTGTCTGCTTTTGCATGCTGTGCCAGTGCTTTGGTAAACGTTGGAACTCAATGACAGGTGGGTCTGTGTGTCAATTACACCTTTATTGCAGATAAAGATGATGATATCACTGCCAGCACTCCATCACCTCCTCCCCCATCAGGTTGGTAACCATGGCAATTCATCCTCCTCACCTCACATCCTCCTTGATGAGGAGTCATGGAAACGGTAGAGCAGCTCTGTTGTATCTGGTGTCACATAAAGCATCAGTAACAGCCTGGAATAGATCAAACAGTGGAGAAGAGTAAGATATTGCTGAGGAATTCCTCCGAAAAGGGTTAAAGGGAAAATTCTGGCAAATTTTTAGCTTAAATTAAAAAAAAAATGCATTTATTCACTGGAGGCCAGTATTGTTAAAGCTATGTTACATATATGTAAACCTTTAATGACAACTGGAGTAAACCTACACAAACATTTAGATCAAAGACTTTCGTTGTCATAACATTTTCTGAAATCACACCAAAGCAAACTTTATGACAACAGCACATAATGAAATAAGATTTTATAAATGTTTGTGCAGGGTTATATCTGTTGTTGTAAAATGTATGTATTAAAAATTACAAATATTGGGCTTCAGAGAATTGCTATCTGATTTTTTGTTTTCAATTCCGTGTTCGAGATATAAACAAAGTCATTCATAGTTGCTTGATGTGAAATTGTTCACTGTGGAGAAATTCCAGACTCAGATTTCAGTTGGGGTGGTAGGGACCAGTGATGACCAATAGTGCAAATATAACCAAAATGATCAGTGCATTTACATCACTGATGGTAAAGTAGTGGTTAGCCTGAAGAAAAAAAAAAGTTTTGTTGGGAGCTCTTTTACAACACACCCTGAATGTACCTTCCTGCCGTGAATGAATTTGAAAAATCTATACATTTAAATCTTTATTGTAACACAATGTCAAAAAAAATTAGGAAGCTTATTGGAAAACATTTCTTTCAATTGTCATGTTTGCCATTGAAAAGGACGACGCAGTTAAAATATAAAAACACTTTTAATAAAGCACATAAAGAGTCCACACAGACAGTCTCCCTCTCTCTTTTTTGCTTCTTGAAAAGACCCGTTCCATTGGTGGGTGTGTCCTCTAATCCACTAGTAACGGTTCTGATGCAGGTTCTGCTCCAAACGTGGAGTCTTGGGAAACACAGTGGCTCAGACTGTCTGCACCATGTAGGCGCTATGAAGGGAAAGCCTGAGGGAGCTTCAGCTGCGTTGGTTACTATCCAGAAAGACAAAGATAGACAAATAGAGATCCGTTTCAAACACAACAAAGGTTTTGAACTTTGTACTGCTGCATAGACAGGAGCTCTACTTAAGCAGCAACTAGAATCCATGAGCCAAACGGGAGAGAGTGAACATGAAGCCTGGAGAGTATGGTGGATTATGATGATGACTTCATGCCATACTGCTGGATCAGTTGGCTTTTAAACCTGGAGACACGAGGGAGCAGGAACACAGCAACCAATCAGAAACACATTGTTAAGTAATAAGGGGAGACACCTGAAGACACGAGGGAGTCCCCACCTATGTCATTAACAGTGGGAACACGAGGGCTAACCTAACACAGGTACACGGCCGAGCAACGCAACAAACCTCCACGTGGACAGAGGTGTGTGTGGTGTGGGGGGGGGTGGCAGGACACCTCCAGCTCAGTAGTCCGGTGACAGCACATATGTCACAAATATAGCTTTTTGAGCCATTAAACTCTGCAGGCGTTTGGTTCCCAGGTTAAGTTTCCCTAGAACAGTGCTCTTCACAAGAAACCACAGTGAACGACTTTGTTTATTATCTTTACTCATTACTTATGCATAAAAATGGAGAAAAATATGGAATTTCCCCTTACTCAGAGATTCCATTCAAGGATATGTACTAAATGTATGTACTCATGCATACATTCAGTATATTATCAAACATTCCTACAAGCACAACCTTTATATGCACATATAAAGGTCCAATTGTGGAAAACATCATACATGATCATACATGCAGCTTATACATATACACATATCTAAGTATTCATAGTGGATGAATATGCTCATATGTATGTGCAAGTGTACACATACTTATAAGTGGTATGTGTATTTGTTTCTTGCCATCACTTCACTGCTTACCATACTTGCTTTAGGTCTTTGTCACACGTTGATGGTAGTCAGGTGGACAGGACACTACTCTATCTGTCGATGATTACAGCTGACATAGCAGAAATGATTTGTTCGTTTGAATTCATTATCTGTGAAAACGGAAGCAGATGTCAATTAATAACACTGTGTTTCCTTTCCAGAGGATGGCAGTACACACAAGAAACTTTCTGTTGATCTGCCTAGTAAGAATCCCCTAATCACCTAACATCTGACAGTAAAACAAGCACACTTAATTAAAACAATGCCTGGAAGTGGAAGCATTTAGATATGTAAGAGCTTATGTGCTATTCCCAATTACGTTTGAAGAGAAGATGAGATCATTCCTAATTCCTAATAAGTCATACCAACTACAGTTTGGGTGCCCCTAGTTAAATGGCAGGTTTTGTTTTGTGTTAATAAGTGTCATTAAGATATGAAGTGCAAAAAAGTACCTCCTCTACAGCTAAAACACTTCTGCACATTTTAATACACAGTCACTGTTTACTTGCTAATTTTTTGGGGAAGAGAAAATAAAACATAAAAATGTGGCCTTTGCAAAAGATTTTGGTGCAAAAAACAATTTGCAGGAAATTGTTAGCTGCAGTGGATGCATTAACTCATTCTGACTTGTCATTTGACCAAGGATGTCCAAACATTTGCACACGACTGTAAATATAGACTGTAAAAAAAAAACTTGACTTGTCTTGACCTGTGGATGTCTATGCAACTTCTTCCCAAACTTAGATTTATTTGTATGTGGATGTAGTTCTGTCTAAAATAAATGTTGTGTAAAACATATATGAACAACGGTAAACTAAACACTCAAACATATGTTTCCAAAGCCAAACATGACAAAGACTGCATCTCCCCCTGACTGCATGCTCTTCCTCCATGTGAGCGTTTCCTAACATGTCTGCTGCACTGAATTACACAGTAACCATAATGTGCTGTAAAATTTCTCTCTGTCTCTATTTAGATGATAGCGTCCCTGAGTCAGCCATGGGGAGAAAAGACTCAGGTAATCCTTTAGCCGTGAAAGCAGCTGCAAGTCTTTCTAATAAACCAGTGGAAATACACACAGCGTTTTCGCTGTGCACATTCAGCGAAACGACTGGATCTGAGGACAGAGGTTTTATTCAAGTTCGTTTTCCTAGAATGGCCGGTCAAATGGAACCTGACTAATGCACTCCCTGTCCAGGTTCATTTGGCCAAAACAACTGTAATTAATGAAAGAGAGAGCTTTCTAAAAGCACCATAGGGCCAAACCCCAACTTTGCTTGTAGGAAGCTATGGGGCTTTGGATACTCTCTGCTTTTTCATAAGCCATGGGAAAATGAACAGGCCTCTATAATAAAACACTGGGCAGATTATCACTGGGTGGGTTAACAGAGTAGGCTACCACTATACGTAAAAAGATTTCTTCAAAAGCAGACCATCTGAAGACTTTGCAAATCGAACAGATTGCAGATTCAAACAAATGGCGCCATTTATTCCTGCACAGGTTTCACACAGGTCTTTTACTATGATAATCATTTATCTCTTTTTTCTCTTTTACAGGTTAACGATTTATGATTTATTGTTGCTAGTGCCGCTTTCAGTGTTGCTATATGCTATGTTCTCAGCTGCGTGTGTGTATTTGTGTGTATATATATATATACATGTATAATATTGTTTTTTCAGAAGATTACGATGGCCATAGAGTCGTGATGTGGAGTTTCTTGCAATTTGTGTATGTTTTGTTTGTATTTTGCTAAACATGTTTTTGTTGATGATTATGTTGTACTCTTTCTGTAGTGTGGTCTTTAGGGGAAGGGCAGCTCCCTGAGGACATTGACAAGCAGATCGAAAACCCTCCCCTTTCTACCTTACTGATTGAGAAGCCCCAGAGTGGGTCCATCACTGTAGGTTGGTAAACCCAACGCTTTAATGCTGTCAGAATAAAGAATATGCCATCCATTGCCAAAAAGTATTTCATAAGTGCCAAAATTAAGGTCTGGTGTAAATGTAGTTAACGACCCTATCCAGCTCATTTTTTATGTACAGTCAGAGATCAGTCTTTTATTTTTCAAATTTCCTATCAAAGAAGCCATTAGCTTCACCATCAGGATGGAAAGCTTTTTAAATAAAAAAAACTACACTTTAAAACAATTCATCACATTTGTCAGTATTTAGTGCAGCCTACCATTGCCTTTATTACCTTACCCTTCCTCTCTTTTTGAGAGATGAGTTTTCAATTTTTCTGCAGAAATCTGCAGGGATACTTTCTAAGCCTTTTGTAAACACCAGTGTTACTTCATTGTATGTATTAATGGGCCTAGCTTAATGCATAGGGGAACAGGCTGGAACAGGAAAATCTGTTACTATAACGTTAAGAGGATATAATTGTGTAAAATGCAGTTATATACTGTAGCTCTAACACTACTTTACCTTCACTGGAGCAAAGATACCTAGTCCATACTCTGAACAACATCCCCAGATCACTGTACCTTCCTTCACTAAACATTACTGTTGGCACTATACATTTTGGTAGGTGGCATTCTGTCAGCATACGTTAAACCCAGATTCAAGCATCAGATTGCCCAATTGGGAAGTGTGATCGCCACAGAGAATATGTTTTTGTCACGTAGTCAAGTATTGGTGTGCCTTGCACCACTCTAGTCGATGCTTAGCATTGTGCATAATGATCATAGACTTGTGTATAGTTGCTGGGATATGGAAACCAATGTCATTTGGCTCTAGATATACAGTTCCTTGTGCTGTTTGCACTGTTTGTTGACTAGGACAGATCTAGGCAGGGTAGTAATTTCACAAGCTGGCTTATGGCAAAGGTAGCATCTTATGACAATACTATATTTAAAGTCACTAAGCTTATCAGTATGACCCACTCTACTGCCAGTGTTTGTCTATGGAGATCATATGGCACTGTTCTCAATTTTACGCAGCTGTTAACAATGAGTGTGGCTAAAAAACACCTGAACATAATGTTAGGTGGGATTGCATAGTGTATCTAACCCCCTCAGGTATGTCTAGGCAGTTAAAATGCACAAGTAAAAGGCGGCTAAGGTGTGTGTTGGTAGCTGCTTGTGTGAATGTCAGTGACAGCTTTCGAAGCAGCTTTTGTTGGGAGGACACTGGTTGGCTGCAGCTGGTTTGTTTTAGATTGGAAGGATGGAGGTGCTGAAGTGGCTGTACGGTGCACTAAAGTACAGAGTGTTAATTGAACATTGACAGATTGATTTTATGCTTAGAGCTAGAGGCCTTTATATATTTATCAGCTTGCTGTTTTTTCTTATACAGAAAAACGAACCAGTTGGACTTCTCCATAGTCTTGTGCAAAAGGTCACATTTGGGATTTTTCTTAAGGCTATAATCAAACCAATTCATACATTTTAAAGGTGGAGACATTACCTTCATTGCGAAGGTAGAGGCCAAGGACTTACTTCGCAAACCAACAATCAAATGGTTCAAAGGGAAATGGATGGATCTAGCCAGCAAGACAGGGAAGCACTTGCAGCTGAAGGAGAGTTTTGACCGCTTCACCAAGGTAATCATATCTGCAGTTACCCTAAAAGAGGAACCTGTTTAAAGTAACTTTACTCAGAATGCATCTCATGTCTAGAAAACTGTTCTGCACATTTCAACTTGTTGCCACTGCAGATTCACACGTTTGAGATGCACATCATCAAGGCTAAGGAGAACTACGCTGGAAACTACAGATGTGAGGTCACCTATAAGGATAAGTTTGACAGCTGCTCTTTTGACCTGGAGGTCAAAGGTTTGTCTTCTCCTTCACACTGGCTTGATATCTTCAGATAAAGTGTGGGCATGTGTTAAAATAAGTATTTGCGTTGTTTTCACAGATATTCCAGAGGTGTCTCAAAGTATTGACATTCGGTCAGCCTTCAAAAGAAGGTAACATGAGACCCTTCGTCTGATTCAGTTTTGTTCTTGTGGTAAATTGTTAGGCCAAGAAAAAGACAACAAACCAGGTCCAGGAGTTTAGTCCTGTTTGTTAGCATATTATAAGAACATTTCAAGATGTTGACTTTCACATCATTGCAGCTCATAGGACCATGAGGAACAAGTAACAAATGGAATAGGCATCAATGTGGATCACAACCTTTTCTTGATCAAATTTTGACACTTATTTTCATGACAAAGACTGAGTTGCTCACTCAGTCAAGAAGATAACTGTGTTTTTTATTATTTATCTTCTGCAATCTTTCACAAACCTATGATGGAACATGGTTTGATGAAGTTCAGTGTTACCCTGTGAACTAATTCTAAGGATATTCATAAACCCACCGTCTGAACAACAAAACATCCAAACCGACGTGTTGAACTGTATAAGGCCAACGCTTGCATTTGAAAAGTCTCCCTGGTCATGTGTCAGAAAGCAACGCACACTATCCTGGCTCATAGCGTTCTCACAAATTGTCTGCAAGCCAGTTTTGCAGCAGTGGTGTGAGAACGCAGTCATCGGTCTCTTGGGACCACTCTTTATAGGCTGTGCACAAACCAGTTCGCTCAGTGCTGTTGCTGCAACACAGCGAAAGGTTTTTGTGCGTGCCTCAATCATGCATTAGCTTGCCACTTATGCAGATTGCAGGCAAGGGCTCTGGTTGCGTTGTTTTTATTCTGGTGTTTGGGACTGTCTTTCTAATTAAATCTCCATTAATCTCTTCTTGTTAACAACAGCAGTGAAGGCCAGGACGATGCAGGGGAGCTTGACTTTAGTGGGCTTCTCAAACATAGGTGAGAACCACAGTTTTCCCCTCAGGGGGCCAAGTTCCTTTTTTGTCTCTTTCTTGAACCTTTTTAACACCCAACAAGGGTTCCCTCTTCTTCCTTCTTTTTCTTTTGAAGTTTATTGGACAGAGAAGAGACTTTTTTATTGTAATGCCTTGATAAACATGTTCAGTACTTGTTTTTTCATGTTATTGTAAGGTGCTGTAAGTTAATCAGTGTGGAAACGAGTGACCACTCTCAAAATCACTTGTTTGACAAAAAGGAAACAGCATTTTTGACTTTTTTTTTCTTTTTTTCTCCCTACAAAGACTGCATTTCTTGGGTTGATGCTTTTTTGTTCTGCTGTTCGGTGAATAGGATTTTAGGAAATTCCTTTCACAGAAATTAAATTCCACATTTATTTTGGCTTGTCTCTTCTTCTTCCCCACATATTCAGAAACACCAGGTTAGTACAGAAAGTAGGTAATTAAATTAGACCTTACCTTCGGTAAGTATTGTAATCCTATAGATTACCAAGCATGGATTGTAGCTATCGAAACTGGACAAGCAAGAGTGTTGGCCTACTGTAGTCTGGTAACACTTTATTTAAAGGCAGCATTCATGAAAGTTCCAGGAACACTCAGAAATCATGGAAACAGCCCTTTGTTTTTTTGTTTTTTTTATTTAAACCTTTTAAGTGGTAAACCGGAACCACCTGAACAGCTTCATGGCTGCACTAGTACTTGGATTACTGGCTGTGTTTATGGCAAAAACTCTGGAGTTAATGATAAATGATGCTTGTGGTATCACCCTAATAAGAAAAATGACCCTGTGCACTAAGGACAGAATAGTTCAATAGACCCCTCAGCAGTGATGTTACTAAAAGCTACTGTTGCTCTTTTACTATTAAGAGTGGGCCTGCACATTCTGATGGCTACTTTTAGGCAGTTTTAAAAACCAAAGGGCACAACTTTCCAGTAATTTATGAGTAGTTGGTGGACCACCTCTAAATGAAGCTGCGAAATAGTGTTATCGCTACATTTGAATGTTTTACTATCAATTACAATTAAAATATGAACTCAGCTGCAAATGTAATCTTCAGTGTTCTTAATGCCTGCCTGAGTATATGCAGATCTGAAACACTTATTAGAGGAAATGAAAATAATCATTCGCCTCAAATCTTCCAGACATTCAGGAAAAATGTCTGTGAAAGAAAAGCCTGTTTGACAGACTGCTGATTACTAACTGAACTTCACATTCTAACATAACACCCTCAATAACCATGATATAACACCTCTTTTCACTCTCAATAAACCCTCACCTCTAATCCCAAGGAGTCACTCCTTATGAGCTTATTAAAGTAGGAGCTCTGCAAAGGGATGGGCCTTCTCATAAACAGCATATATCAGACTGTTATTCACAAACCGAAGATCATCTTACCTCTTCATCAAGGCCTCATATTGACTTAATAATGATTTTAGAGGTTATGCAACAATTGACAGTGTATTCTTCACAGACATGATTAATCTTGTCATAAATATTCAGATAATCACATCTTTTCCACTGACAAAATCCCTGTGATTTATTTACAATTTACCCTCTAAATAGAGATTTACAGTGTAAGACTCATGTATAGTGTCTAGTAACAAAACCTGGCCCTTGTCTTTTTTTTTTTTTTTTTTTTGCAAACACCCCATATCACTTTCATGATAAGGGTACCCTCACCAGTCCCTCACCAGAGTGGAGTCAGTTTGTGTTTCTCTTTCATTTCTCTTGTATAACAATTCATCCGTGACATCCAGAGAACCAAGAAAAGCTAGAACAAAGAAGATTAGATCTTTCTTTTGCCCATCTCTTTGTGTGACATGTGCGGAGGAACTAGAGAGGAGGAGCTGGTGAAACCACCAACAGGCCAGGCACGAGTAAACATCCTCAGCTGAAAAGCAATACAAGTTCAATCTACAAATACAAGTTAACAAAGCTATTAGCTAGCATCTCGGTTCCTCAACGCATGTTGCAAAAGCCTGTTGATGACGACTGAACTGATTATTGTACTCTGTGGTGTCAGAGAACCAAAGCAGGAGGAGGCACCCGAGGTGGATGTGTGGGAGATTCTGAAAAACGCCCGGCCAGACGAGTATGAGAAGATTGCCTTCACCTACGGCATCACTGACCTCCGTGGCTTGTTGAAGCGACTGAAGAAGACAAAAAAGGAAGAGAAGAAGAGTGAAGGTGCACTTTTCTCAGAGGCTGAAAAGTAGTACATGAGATTTCCAAGTGAAATTCCATCCATTCAGTCTGATTTGTTTTGCAACTTCTTCCCACAAATGACCAATTACTGTTTCCTGCAGCTTTTGCCAAGAAGCTGGACCCTGCATATCAGGTGGACAAAGGTGGGAAGATACGATTAATAGTGGACATGGCTGATCCAACAATTGATCTGAAATGGTATAAGAACGGCCAGGAAATTCGTCCCACTCCTAAGTAGGTCACATCTTTAGGTTCTTTTTGTGACATTGTGTTTATTCCCTTCTTTTTTCACAAATGAAAGACATTTTTGGGATGCTCCCATAAAATGTGTTTGATTTGTGGTATGCTTTTCCTGAGGCTTTACCTGTATCTTGGGCTGCTGCAGGACCCAGGTGTAATGGTTCATGTGAGATAGTCTGTCTAATATTTTAACCATAGGGAGTTCTGAAGTGATGCATTTGGAATTGCTTTCATTGAGCCTTATTATGGCTACATGCTCTTACAGGCCACCTTACCGTGAACCATTGCACACAGCCAATTGCTTAAAGATTCAAGTGGTCTTGTAGTGAATGCAGAAATTTCCCATGCGTTCTGCGGCTCATGTGTGGGTCCTGAACTTCTTCTGAAACGGAAATGTCGTGTATCATAAGAATAATGATACTTTGTTGTTAACGACAGGTCCTTAATTGTGCAGGAAAAGGCACTACCACCTTTACAGGACTTTAATGGAGTCTGGCTTTAGAACAGGACCTGTTATTTAATGTATTTCTGAACATGTTTATGACAACAGTGTAATTCAGTATTCAGCCAGCACTGCAATTAAGCACACTTCTGCTTCATTATTATTTGTCCCTACAAGAAGTACAGAAACACATTTGTCCTCAATTGAGCTGTTCAAAGCCATGCTACGCTAAAGCCATCTGGGTGGTCAGTGCAATTTTCTTGCTCATTATTTCTGATGTTGTCTGATATCCCAGGAGCTCTTGTTTTTTGGGAGATGTCTCTCTCTCTCTCTCTCTCTCTCTCTCTCTCTCTCTCTCTCTCTCTCTCTCTCTCTCTCTCTCTCTCTCTCT
>JBBPDE010000128.1:16821712-16833511 GCA_037974605.1 Nannopetersius ansorgii
CGGATCACATGCGTGCCGAACTGTGGAGAGGGATCGGTTCGGATCACGGATCAACAGTGATCCGTTGCACCACTAATCTTTACTGACAAACCAAAGTACAACTCTTACAGTTTCACGAACACGAGCCAACAAACTTACATTTACATTGTAATTTACATTTACATTTATCCTTTGTAATCACATTTGGTGTAAGAAGAAAATCAGCATACTCAGTTATGTGATTAAAAACCAATGATTCTTAATGATTCACCTGTGTTGCGAAGGGTCATGCCCTGGATGACGTTCGACTCTTTCCATCTGCAGATGAAATAAATCTTTGTTTTGAGCGAAGACTTTGTCTGTTTGCTGATTCTCCACCGCCCCGACACGCCTTATAGTCCGGAAAGTTACGGTACCTAACGTTCAACGTCACGTGATCTCAACCGCGATCGGTTGACAAATTTCTACCGGTTAATCGTGTCTACCGGTATATCGCCCACCCCTATGCTGTCTGTATCTCTCCCAGACACACACACACACACACACACACACACACACACAGAAACAAATGAATAAAAAGCATGATAATCATTACTGAATGCTGTTTGGCTAAATCTACAACAGGGGTCCTGACTGGGCTTGTATTATGCTCAGGCAGCTCCAGCATAGACTAGTAAACAAGTCAGCTGTTTTGAGCAAATTGTGTCAAGTTTTGCTTCAGCAGGGCGTCACACATTCTGAGTGTTTACACTGTCTTGTATCTCTCCTAGCTTTCCTGTGATACACAGGCTCTGCACAGTGTTTTCTAACTGACCACACATCATTTACATTGTGTAAATGTGTTGTTCATGGACTTTGACATATCCCCTTTGATGCACCACACTGCTTGATAGAATGATTGTTTATTGCAGCTATTATTAATGATAAATTAAGTATTATTTTCAGTGCTGCTGTGTTTTATAATTTTGCCAGTTCATGTTATCGTTCTAACCTGCCCTGAGTCCCCTTGTGGGAAAACATCTAGAAAAAATATAGGCGGAGGATATTTGCAATTTCCATGTAAAACAATGAGTTTGGTTCTCAAAACAAATCCGTGTGTGACTGAATCTGCGACTCCCGATCTGCATTAACTGCGGTTACTGTACTTATATTTATTTGAAAAGACCTTTTCAATATAATTCTATCACTACATTTTAGTCTTTATTTTGAATTCTGTTTAGTTTATTGTAACTATTGCAGAGATTCATTGTCCAGGGACACGTTTCACTGCACTGTGTATAACTGTATTTTACAGAATAAGAATCTTGAATCCTTGTCTCTCTCTCTTTCTCTCTCTAGGCCCCAGCATGGGCCTTTATTCTCAGCGCCTTAGGTCTCTTTATTTACCAATCACTGGACGCCATTGATGGCAAACAGGCCCGGAGGACCAATAGCAGCTCTGCCCTTGGGGAGCTCTTTGACCATGGCTGTGATGCGGTCTCTACAGGTAGAGGCTCTCTCTCTCTCTCTCTCTCTCTCTCTCTCTGCTCAGAATGCTTTGTGGTTTTTTAGAGAGTACTGTAGATGTAACAGGTAAATTATGTAATTCTTGTGAAATGAATATTGTTCATACTGTAAATTATTGTATGTAATGTCTAAATGTATTTACCATAATATGAAGTTATGAGTGAGGATACAAAGGCTGGAGTCACTGGAGGGAATTTAAGGGGGTTAGAGCTTAATCTGATGGTATTAATTATTGTCTTGTCTTTGTTTATTGTACAGTAGTTAATTAGAAAAATTTAAATATAAACTTTAGTTTAGATTAGTATTTATGGGTATTTATGGGTTCCTAGTTTTTATATTCTTATATTTATATTTATTTCTTAGACAGAATGCACCATGGGGGGTGGGGCTGTGTGAAACGGAATTTCGATTCCCTGTATACTTTGTATATTGTGGTATTGACAATAAATCTCTCTTGAATCTTGAATCTTACACACAATAGCAACTAGTAAAAACCCAAATCTCAAAGAAAAGATTTGATTGCGTAAAAAAGGAGTTTCATGGCTCTTCCTGTTTGCACCTTTGCTGCAGTGTTGTTCCTTTATTCTCTCGGCAGTGTTTGTTGCTGTGGGAACATGTATATGTGCTGGAATCGGAGCTTACCCAAACTGGATGTTTTTCTGTGGCTTTGTCGGCATGTTCATGTTCTTCTGCGCCCACTGGCAGACATACGTGTCTGGAACACTCCGCTTCGGAATGTGAGTTCATAAGAAGTTCCAATACACGGTTCACCCCGTATATGAGTTACAGCACTGGTTATGTAAAGTATAGGCACATGTGAATTTGTGCAAAAATGAAATCAAACAATTCGGGCACTAATAAGGGCCAACCTGGGTACAAATGTTAAATCCTAGCACAGAGCTTAAAATGTAACAGAATTTGTGTTTAAAAACTCTTCTTTAAGTCATTGACTCCAAGTACAAGTGGTATTCTAATCATGTTTCCGTCAGTCAAAACCTGTGGCTACAGTACTGTCAGATACTGTACTGAATGAGCCACTGTAACATTGCACAGAAGGTAAAATACATGTGTGTCGGTTATATGCTTGTCTTGTTACATGAATGTCTGTATATAAGCTGGGTTTAGTCTAGAGCAGCCAAAAAGTTCATATTTAGCTTCTATTATTGTCATAAAAATGATATTTTTTTACATCAGGTTTCAGCCTTTATGATCCATACAGAAGACCTAGCTCAAATAGGTGAGAGGACACTCACCATTTGATTTTATTCTGTACTCAGTGTCGACGTGACAGAGGTCCAGATTGCCATCATAATCATGTATGTGATGTCAGCCTTCGGCGGTGTGAGTCTTTGGGAGACTACGGTATGGCCCTTCCTACATATGCACACTTTCACATATACACTGAATACAGTCTCTTAACTGTAAACTACAGTGTAATTACACATATGGACAAAAATATTGGGACACCATACATAGACTTGTGTTAGCCTAGTGGATAGGATTCTTGTCACTGGACCAGGAAGTCATGGGTTCGAGTCCTACCTTCAGCACCACCACTGGGTTTCTGAGCAAGACCCTTAACCCCAAGTTGCTCCAGGGAGACTGACTCCTGTAGTTAGGGAATGGAAGTCGCTAAAATGATAAAAGGGTAAATGCCCTTAATGGACTTGGTCCCCCTTTGCAGCCATAAGAGATTTGACTCCTCTGAGAAGGCTTTCCACAAGATTTTGGAATTTCTGTGGGAAAGGTCAGGCCTGGCTTGGACGAGAAGGTCTGACTCGCAATCAGTGTATATGGTAAGTGGAGAACATAAAATTGACAATGAGTGTGTATTAGTGGTGGGCCGTTCTCGGTGTTAACGTGAGACTGTTATCGGGCGATAAAAAAAATCTCGCCGTTAATCTATTCACTAAGTTGGGTTGGGAGGTGGGTCTATACTACGCAAGCTATGATGACTTTCACCTTGATATTTTAGCGCGGATGTATGCCAAGCCGAATTGCACTGTAGTGGGCGTGAACGAATCTTCGAACCTGCCTACTGTGAAACAGGGACGTCACTAGGACGGAAAGACAAGGGGGGCATAGCCCCCAGGGTTGTAGGGAGGAACTGGCGTGTGTAGAGGGCTGAAAACTTTTCACCAAACCTTTCCTTTCACTTAAGGAAACATGTAAAGACCCCCCAAAATAGACCTAACGACGCCCATGCTATGAAATTACCACATCAAACGTGACGCGCTACCATGGATGCAGCTATGAAGCCGCTGGGTTTGCTTCAGGGAAAAGGTGTTTTTAAGAAGCTTCCCAATGGAAACCTCGACAAGACTAAGGTTGTTTGCCCCTTGAGCAATGCGGAATTAGTTTACTGCAGGAGTTGAGAAACCTGTTCTCGAATACTTCCTTTTAGTCATTATTTGGATAGCACACATATTCTGAATGCCTTTGGCAGAATTCAAAGGAGCCATTTTAATCTAGATTAATTCCCAGATTACAATGAGATTAATCTAGATTTAAAAAATGAATCTATGCCCACCACTAGTGTATATACAATGTCAGTTTATACTATAACTGTGTGACACTCTAGTGTCCTGTGTAATCACTTACAGACACTGTGTTGATTTATTAAAAATCATGTTCTTTATAATATACTTTGCTTGTGGATGTGAAAATGGTTCATGGTTCCTGTCTAGGCCTAGATCATTCCCCATCAGTTAAATAGATTCTATCACTTGCTGTTGCTTTATGCCTCCCACAGCTACTTGACAATGTGCAAATATAAATATGGTTAAGAGGTGTTACCATGGCAACAAGTTACCTGTGGACATGGTCTTGCCTTTTTCCATCAGGGAAAGAATGCTCACTGTATTAGAACACTGATATGAGAAAGGACTTTTGTTGGAATTGTCATTGATATATTTTGTCAGTGATTTATTTTATTATTTTCATATAGGTACCGGTGCTAAACGTTAAGTTGCAGACCTTTCCGATTCTGGGCATCATCGGAGGATTCCTGCTTTCAACCTACAACTACTTCTCTGTCATCCTTAGTGGAGGAGTGGGCAAAAATGGATCCACTGTGGCAGTATGTGATTTTGACTTCTGTTCAGGACCATCTATTTTACTTGCAAAATTTACTGTGAGCTCATTTGAAAGACTTTTTAATGTTGCAGTAAGTTTAGATCAGAGAAGAGTTTCTTCCTCCTTGGTTCCCCTCTGTAATGTAGTGTTGCTTTCGGGCGAACAAAAATTATGACTAAATATCGTTGTCAACAAACCTTTATCACGTGACTAAAACTAGACGAGACAGAATGTAAATGCTGGTCATGTGACGAAAACGAAACGAAATATATCATTTAATATTGTTGACAAATAAGAACGAGACTAAATATGGTTTAAAGAATTAAAACCACGCTAAAATGTCTTTTCATTTTCTCTCTCTCTCACACACAGCATTTTGATAAGCACCCTTTCCCTTACCCATGCAAAAAAGCTGATCCAAATTCTTCTTATTTGGTTGTGTAGAATATATTTGTTCAGGAATTTTAATTTAAAACTAGACTAAAATGTCATCCGTTTTCATTGACTAAAACTAATTCTGACTAAAATAAGATTAAATGCTCAGACTTTTAGTCGACTGAAGCTTGTCACGACTATAGACGTGACTAAGACTAATAAAAACTAAAATGACAGCTTGACGCAAAGACTAGACTGAAACTAAAATTAAAACAGGCTGCCAAAAACAACACTACTGTAATGACACTATAAGAGTTTATTTGAATTACACTGGAGAAGAGGAAATGCCTTGATTATTAACCGTAACCTTCAACACCAATAGTGAGTTTCATTAGAACAAAACAGAATATCTCCTGATTAGCAGAGACTTTGGATTATATTGGATTATATCACACTTAAAATACCCCAATCTGCTTTAGGACACTAGTGTGTTGTCTCCTGGTCTGCACATCGGCCTCATCCTTACCCTGGCCTTCATGATCTTTAAGAAGTCCTCCAGCCATCTTTTTGAGCATCATCCATGCCTCTACATCCTCACCTTCGGCATGGTCATCGCGAAGATCTCCAACAAGTTGGTGGTGAGTATTAATGTGGTCAGATGTTGTTCTGACTGCTTTGATGTGAAATCAAGAGAAACCTTTAGCAAAAATGTTTACAGGTGTAGTGATGGCAACCAGACATCTTAAAAGTTTAATGCTTTTAAAAGAAAGTTATGTGATTGTTATTTTGTAATTGCTATAAACATGCTGTCAAATGCTTGAGAGGTTCTTAACAAGATTAAGAATGTTTTGGCCTTAAACATATTTTGGACAAAATATTTATGGCAGAAAAGTACATAAAGGGAGATGTAAGTCTAAATAGTAGTTAAGTACAGTAAACCCCTGCTAATTTGCGGTCCAGAATTTGCAGCTTCGATCAGTCACAGCTTTTCCACAGAGATCCCTGCAAATTGCAGAAGTCGGCGAAATCCTCCACTTTTTTATTTTTTTTTAGCTTTTTTCGTGGCAGTATATCATTTTCCATGCATTTTATTAGTAAATTGTTAAGAACGATAAAATATACTAATTGTGCAACAAATGTACATTTAGCTACATTTCAATATAAAATATATTTTTTGTACTGTCCAGAGAACACAAAGAAAATCCGTCTTGGGATGGTGAAATAACCCTGTACTCAGATGCAGGGGGTTTGAAAGTAGCCAATCCGCAAATGATATTATTTCACCTTGCTGCTGAATATTCTCGTGTCTTTTGTTTTCTTCTTAAATCCCTGCATTTTTATTACTGTAAATTCAATTAAATTACTGTATTTACAGTTCAGTGTACACTGTACAGTACCGATACGGGTTTACCTTTACATTCTTCAAGGGTAAAGTATTAAGCCTAGTTTAAAATGGAATTAAAGTGTCTCGGGGGTTAGGGTTAGGGTTAGGATCTTTTCTTTTTCCATCACAAATTTGTGTTTTTTCACAATTCGCAAGTGCTGCTGGAACGTAACTCACGCGATTGTCAGGGGTTTACTGTATAGCAGTGGATTTACTAGTATTTTACTCTTTACATTTCATGTAAATCTCAGAACACACATGTAGGTATGCCAGACATTTTGAATAGCAAATAAGTAACAGCTCGACTCCTGCTGTCATGAGTGAAAGAAATCCACAATTTCATATCAAGTCACTCTAAATTATTTTGTTTATATCTTAACCAGTTATGTGGAATTGTTAAGAAAGCAGCCTTTTAGAAATCTGAGCGGATTAATAACAACTGTGGCAAAAACCTTCTGAGATCTTCTGAAGAATCACACAATTGTATAAACTCAGCAACAGACAAATGTACTGTTTCACTGCATAATGGGCTGCTTTAAGCTGTCCATCAACACTTCACTTTCTTACTGCTTTTTATTTTTTGCCAAGATGGCCCACATGACAAGGAGTGAACTTCATCTCCAAGATACAGCCTTCATTGGCCCTGGACTGCTCTTCCTCAACCAGTACTTCAACAGCTTTGTTGATGAATATGTTGTCCTCTGGATTGCTTTGGTGAGTTTTATTTGACCATCTTGAGCTCTCTGGAAAGTGATGCGGAACATTTTGACCAGTAAAACTGAATTGAAAAAGTAAAAAAATGAGACTTAGAACTGTAATTTATCACCTCGTTTCAAGGGGCCACTGACAGGTTTTCGGCCATGTCATCCACAACAACCAGTAAATTGACATAGTATTGTGTGTCTTACTCTTACGAGCTCTTTATCATGCATTCATCATTGTTATGATAATACAGTAAAACCCTGCATGAAAGTATTTCGACATGCTGTTAATGGTTTAAGCAAGTGAACAGATAGAACTCAGTGCTTTTGTGTTTGATGATCCGCAGATCCTGTCGCTGGTGGACCTGACGCGGTACTGCACAGGTGTTTGTCTGCAGATTGCCTCGCACCTCCGCATCCGGGTCTTCAGCATCACCCCACAGGGCCACAGCCATAAAGACTGACGTTTTGCCCGGCGGGAGGAGGAAGCGGGGTCAGCTGAAGATGCCGCCCCACTTCTGGAACCAGAGCAGGAGAGCCAAAACCACAGCAGCCTTGACAGCATAAAGACCGTTGACTAAATGGCCTGAACTGAATCACACTTACACTCTAATAGATTTTGAGTGTACCGCCTGTCACTAAACCAGACTCACAGTTTGACACACTGGCTAGGAACTAAACACTGACTACTGGATACTACAAAAATGATCAAACTAGGCTTTCATTATCTTATCATTATTTTAAAAAGGAGCAATTCATCAGCAGAAAATGATATTTTATGAATGACCATTAAATCTTGAAAAATATGACCTAACAAGACTTGCGCGTTGTACCAATTAAGCTATAAAAATTGAGCAATGAAAATGTTTTGGAAAAGCTCCAAGTTTATAATGTAATTATAGAACAGTAGTTCTAAGAAAGTTACTGTTGTATTTTGGGTAGATATCATACAGTGCCTGGTGTAATGCATACCACCTGCCACCACATTTGCTACATTTTTATAGTGTATCCATCAAATTTATCTTGCCCATGTACTTTCTTTAATGCAACATTTCTATGCTTTTGATACCCAAAAAGAGAAAGCATATTTTTTAACATTCCATACCAATGGTGCTGCCCATTTTGTACTTTTAATCCATATTCTTCCCAAAAGCAACAGTATCTTTCTAAAAAAGAAAAAAATCTTCACATGATTGTCCAGTGATTACAGCATTTGTATTTATTTATTTGATCAGTTTGACTGGATTTGGTGTGAAATTGAGTCAGGTCTTGGACAAAAGAGTCATTGTGTGGTTGTAATTGTCAGGGACTGTGGATACTGGCATGAGTGTTTGTGCTAAAAACAGCAAGGACCCTCCATTTTGAGGACCACCCTGCCACACCAACCTAAACGTTTGCCTTCACTATTTCCAATTCCTTCTACGCGGAGCTCCCACTTGCAAAGAGCAGAGGGTTGAGCCCTGCTCCGACGCACTGGGGGTGGTGGCAGATGATGAACGTTCAGGGTGCTCCTGTGCCTGTTTGATAGTGCACTAACTCTCAACACTGCCTGCTTTCAATATCTCCTCCCAAAGGGCTAATCTACAAATAAATTTTATGTGATTTTATGTGTTATACAACTTCTGGTCATGTATTATTTGTGAATCAAACTCCAGTTGCAATTTTATGGAAGATCGGCAACCTTCGCTTTTGAAGATGCTTCTTTTGTTACATGTCCGTTGTCTCTTAAGTTTCTTTATTCAAATGCAGTTAATATCGACTGGGCTTTTTTCACGTTGTGGAAACTGGTAGGATGTTTCAGATACTACATTTCACACACCTGCACAAGTGATACCAAGTATGATGTAGGATTTGAAGCAGGGTGAGATGTGGCTCTTTTCTAAAGAGCAAACTGATTTAGGTTGATCTGAGTGATCACACTCAGGGCTCGACACAGGATTTACGATCAAAAACAGTGAAATTCAAGTTCAGTAATTTCATTACTTGACATGGCCAATGACTTTTTGAACCTAAAAATACTGTACCCAATTTTTGTTTTACTGTGGATGAATTTGGGAGATAACGGACATCTCTCTCAAGTGACAAACTTAAAATGAATGGTGCACAATTGCTTTTATATATATATACATATATATATATATAAACAATCCTTATACCCATTGACATATCTGGCATTTCAGGACATCAGAGCCAGCTGCTTAGACTGAAACAGTTTTGACCAGCTTGTGTTTATTCAATACTGTAGATTGCATTGAGATTTTGCATTTCGATTATTCCTTTAATTTAAACCAAAAACCCCAGCAAACAAAAAAACAAACAAAAAGAACCACATGGCACCTGTATTACTTCTAATTACACTGGGTGGACAACTGTATCAGTACATTGTCATAGACGTCTGAATATAAGCTTAAGGGATTTGTTCACTTTTTCAGAACCTGAAGGAAAAAGACCAAGAGGTCACATTTCCAAACTGCTGAGATTACACACGACTCAAATCCCACCGAATGTGCTCCCAGCTCTGACCTGGCTGTGTCACTCATGTAAGAGGTTTCAGACGGTGAGGAAATGACCAAATGTCTATGGGAACCTCTTCCTATAAAAGACTGGTCTAATATTCAGTTAGAGCCCATGCTTAAAACAGGAAAAACAGAACATGTTAAAAACAGGTTAAACTTGTAAAACATATAAGCTAACTTGTCCTATTGATGCTTTCCTCATTCCACATTGTTTTTTTTTTGTGGTTTTTTTTTTTTTATCAAGAAAGGGAGTTAAGCAAGCATTTGAGTTCACAAAGTCTCGGAATATTTACTGCTTTCCTGCGCTTCAAATAATTTCCTAGAATTGTTGTGTAATTACAGAATCTACACAAACTGTTCAGACGTGATGGCAGCAGGGCTTGGACAGCACTCATTCATCTACACACTGGCTTTATCAAGGTTGAGCCGACAAAGCAGCTCATCAGACTTGAGTTAGCTCATCAGACTTGATCTGCAGGTAAATGTTCCTCACTGGGCTTACTGAGACAAACTACTAGCTTGTGATTGTTGTCTGAGAGCCATAGGAATGTAGTCAAATACAGACATGAAAAGACTACATTCCACTTTCCAAAATGATTTCGTTCCATTCGTTATCTCCAACAAAGAAAATAAATCTGACACCTGTGTAAATGTGGTCCACAATGGAAATGTGCAGAATGTACAGAATCAAGTGTACAGCATGCTGAATTTCTGAATCTGGTACCTGATATAAAACACACATATGGCTTCAGGCTACAATCACGGACCTCATCAACGTGCAATAAAGAAAAAAAAAAAAAGATAAAAAAAAATCTTGCCATATTAATTAGGACAGTTATTCCCAATGGTTTTAGGGACCTCCAGGTCATCCTACATTCTCACAACACAGAGAAAAAGTCTCAGGAGGCCAATCAAAGATCATCCCTTACAATTCACTGCTGTTTAATCGATTCTATAAAAAGAAGCCAGATTAGTTTATAAAGACATACAAACAGAGCAGGAGTGGCCAATATTTTCCACAAAGGGCCGCTGTGGCAGCAGGTTTTCATCCCAATGAAGCAGGGACTGAGACAAACAAGTAACTTCTTGAAATATCATCAGGTGAGCTCCTGGTTGATTGGAATGAACTCTGCAGTCTCATCGGACCACTGTGGATGAGACAGGACCGGCCTAGCGTAGAGGATACTAAGTTGCATCTAAAGTTCACCAGCTTCATTTATTCTAGAGAGACAAGGCACTGGTATGCAGAAGAGGAAGAAAGCTTGTACAGAGAGCGACAGCAAACAGTAAAGAGACAAAAGTCATCTAAAGCTCTGTCCCTCTATAATTATTATCCATTCATCATTTTAAAATCCTATTATATCAATGGGTTGTTACCCAAACAGAGAATGCAGTGTGTGACATTCAGTACAGAACTGTCTTGTTCACATAAATCCACTGAGATCATGAAAGTCAATCACACAAGAAGGACTCAAGTGGAGTGTTTATGTTTTTCTGCACTTCAGTGAAACTTGTTTGCTCCATGCACAGTAGTGTCTCACAGTTGCCCTCTTGTGGACCAGGCATGCAAAGTCCCATTTTCAGTTCAGTCTCCAAGTCTCCCCTGAAAAACCCCAGCGGACCCTTCCATTCCCCAGGAACCGTCATGTGTGTGGGGTCATGCTGTTCTGGGCTGGAGCAAAGGGGCGACTGTGCCACACCAGGGAAAAGATGTTTTGCTCTTAGATCACAAACATACAGAGCTCACACTGTCTCCTTCAACCCCTCGAAGAGAGAGAGCGAAAGAAACATGGAGAGCCAGGAGTGACCTGCAACCGACCACATTATCTTCATACCCGTTCGGAGCTGCTCTCTTTGCTGACCCTGCGTCTGGGGAACAGCCGCCGCTTTAACACGATTAACTATAGGGGGAAAGAACGTAGAAAATGACATAACTCAAGCATGCCATTTATCATTTAAGACTTTCATTAGAGCTGTGACTGCTGTTGTCTCTTTGGATGGCAAGGTCCACATTTCTCAAGTTCACAAGCCATGATGTATAACCAGCCACTATATACAGAAACATGCAGAAACAAACATGGCAGGCTGGCATTACTGCATACCAGTAGATATACAGTACTGTACAAATACACACACACACACACACACACACACACACACACACACACACACACACACACACACACCCACACACACAAACACACACACACACACACACACACACACACACACACACACACACACACACACACACACACACACA
>JBBPDE010000128.1:16916345-16928715 GCA_037974605.1 Nannopetersius ansorgii
GATTTTGAGCAACAACCTCCTTCCCTCAGTCAGAGCACTGAAGAGGGTCATGGCTGGGTCTTCCAACATGACAATGAAGCACACATCCAGGAGAACCAAGGAGAGGCTCTGTTATAAGCATATCAAGGTTACATAGTGGCCTAGCCAGTCTCCAGACCTAAATCCAATCGAAACTCTTTGGAGGAGCTGAAACTCTGTGTTGCTCAGCAGCAGCCCCAGGACCCGACATATCTAGAGGTGATCTGTGTGGAGGAGTCGCCAAAATCCCTGTTTCAGTGCAAACCTGGTCAAGAACTATGAGAGCCGTCTGATCTCTGTAATTGCAAACAGCTTTTGTACCAAATATTAACACTGATTTTCTCAGGTGATCAAATACTTACTGCACACATATATTTGTATTTTTGATTGAAGTAGCAATTAGTATTGCATTATTTCTATTTTTGCAGTGATTGTATTTGTGGTTTCACAGGTACATAAAAAAAAAATATCAGTATCTGCACCACACTCAGTGGGTTGTATACTATTTTAATCCCTATTATAATGCAGGCCTGATACAGAGCATTATTATTAATGTGCACACATTAAGTGTTAACACTTTCAAATGTCAGCACATGCAGTAACCCCCCTTTGCATATTTTATCTAAATAACGTGGGAATTTAGGCGTCCCAAAATCTGATATGCCACTGCTGAACATTAAAGTGCTTTGACTGGATCGAGACCTCCATCATTCCCTTCTCCTCATAAATGGATCCAATGGAAATGACTCCTTCGAAACACAATGAGAATTCCCAGAGAATGGAAGATTTGCTTGCTCAGGACTTTCCAGCTGAGCTTGGAAGTCAAGCGCTGGTATCGCGATCCTGTGGCCTGTATGGAACAGTTGTGCTGACAGTATGTATATGAAAAGCATTGACAAGTTGTTGGCATTAAATAAAGCACTGAACAAAAACTGGACACTGCATGTTTCCCTTTGGCTGCCACATTAATGCGATATCATCTAAACACCACATTATAAGGAAATTCTGCATTTGTAATCTGTAGCTGAACAGGATAAGGCTGGTTTGTGTCTGAGGCACAGATTGCCACTAAAGCGAGGTGGAGCTGAGGGATGATCAAGGTTTGGGAACAGGTGTGGCCATATGGTTGGAGGAGCTCTTTGCTTTGATGATCCTGTGTAGAAGCACAAAAGGTCCTGTGAATCACCCCTGTGTTCATCATTGCCTTCTGTTGCAAAAACACAAAGTGCATGGCTTGAATCTCAAAAGCACACTTCAGAAGCTGCTTTCTTCAACAAGCATCAAGCATCAGAAGGGCTTTTTTGTTTTTTAAAGTTCACGGAGGCAATTATGTTCAAAAGATCCCACTTAGTGGGTCCGGGTCCGAGACGAACCAGCCAGCTCGTTCGAAGTATATTTGTTACTTCATATTGCTTTCAGTCTCTGCACATTTTGGTCATTAACGGCTTTAGATTGCTCCACTGCCAGTCAGTTCTAATGTACTATAACTCTGTGCTCTTTAACCTTCAGACATTTCACCACATTGTAAAAGACATCCCCTCTAAAGAGATACCATTTCTAGGTCCCTGAGACCTTTATAATCGTCCTATCAAATAGGTCACAGAATCAACAAGAGTTCACAAAAAACAGTCTATTCTACTATCTCAAGTGGCTTCATGTCTGAGAGCCACGATATGAAGTCCAAGTAGCTATAAGCAGAGAGCGAATATTTAAACAATGCTGCCCTCTGGTGAAGTGCCTGAAATACGACATAATTCCACACTGAAACCTGTGATACGGTCAGTTTAATTTGTGTCATAGGCCTCTACATGCAGACCTTATGATTCAAGTACTATAGGCAAAGAGCTCCATCACACTGTTGGAACAGGATCAAGTGGAAGTTCAGCTCCAGAGAAGAGCTCCCTCCTGAGCTCCAGAGAAAGTATTGTAAGCAATGTGCAGCCTTTTTTCTGGATGTTTTCACACAAGGAAACTCTGGAGTACTACTCTAGCCAGAGTAGATCAGGGGTTATTCCCTGAAAACTGTTCACCTCACCGCAGTGTCCCAATACTTTTGTCCCGCGACCTTCCGAGTTGCAGCAAGGAATTTAAATTAAGAGGTGAACAATGGTTTATATTATCAAGGGTAATGGATTAAACTAGTGTAAAATGACATTAAAGTGCTCTGGGAGTACATTTAGGGTTTACACGATAAAAGAGCATTTTTTTAAATACCAAAACACGATTTTTCACTATACGCGGGAGCTGCTGAAACAACCCCCGCGACAAGCAGGGATTACTGTACTCCGAAGAAACCTGAATTTCACCAGCAGATGGCAACACATTTTTAATACACCTAGATCACAACAGCTACAAACCAACCACCACACGGAAAAACTGCACAACATCTTTTATTCAGGCACAATGAGGAACCATTTGGTTCGTTTCCTTGTTTGCAGTGGTCAAAATCAACCATAGCGCACACAGCCACAAGTGTCTCGTTTTAAAGTGCTCATGTCAAGTATTATCAGATAAATCGACATTCATAAGCAATTCAAGTGCTCAGTAATCAAAAAGAAAAGGCACCAGACACAGACCTGGCTTCACACATATAGCTCCAATATCCCACACTGAAACAGCAAAATTTAGGGCTTCAGTAGAATTAGGAAACCAGCAGAGTCGCATCTGAATGAAAACTCTGAATGAAAAATTGGAATTAATGAACAGATTAGGTGCTGCCACATCCAGTCAATACTTTGTGCAATTAGTATGTAGCATAACATTTTGGTAACCATAAAAATTGATGTAAACACTGCCAAGCGCAAACACACAAGTGTCTCACATTAAGGCAAAGACTGATTAGCAAATGGACAGGAATGCTTAGGATGCTGCGGCAGCAGGGTCACCAAACAGACTTAAAGTGCAACGTAACTGCAATGTAACTCATGGGCCAATCTGATCCACACTGGCCTCCCCACAGTATGTGCCTATATAGCAGAAATTAGGTGGAACACTCAGTCCTGGTACAGCAGAAAGCCTGAGAAGGTGCTGTACTTCCAGCTGCTGCCATAGATCGCACCACGGTGGAGACGCAGCCACACTTGGTCACCATGGTACAGCTGAAGCACGGCATGGTTGCTAGCTGTCTCATGGTCCGGCGCCCCATCATTGGCGTACGCGGACACCATCACCTCCTCGTTGCGCATGAGATTGATGTAGAGCGGCACATTGACTGCCAGCTTGAGAATGTGGAAGATGAAGACATAGGTGCCGGCAGCTGGGCATGAAAACCGGCCAGAAGGAGCATCAAACACATCTCCCAGGTTGCTGTGCAGTAGATCAAAAGCAATGGGCTGATCCAGAGTGCCAGGTGCAAAGTTGGCAGTACGGGCAGCAGAGAACGCTACCCGGAGTTGCTGGGATACGGGGTACACATGCACAGGTAGCAGGGTGTGAGCACCTTGACCAGTGACTGGCATCTCCATGGGCGAAATAGAGAGAGAGTCACCATGTCCGGAGTCCTGCAGGTATGTCCCCTCCCGGTCTGGACTGCTCACCTGAGAGTAGTCACTCCAACCTGCTGCTACCGCACAGAACATTTGTTTAATACGTAAAAGCAAGCACTACATTTAGAACCATCAGTTCTTGTCCTGCAGTTCAGCACAGTTTGCTTGATTTCACTGCAACTAAATGCCATGTCGTGCAAAGCAGAGCTCTAGTGACAAACTATGCTGGACTTCAAGCAATGGATACATATACAGCAGGGGTTCAAATAATTTCCCCCACTGTACAAGTTTGCTGACTTACAAAAGTAGTCAAATTTATGAGGTAGGTTCATTTTTATAGAGAGACAGGTCCAGCAAAAATCAAGAACAGGTTAGATAAAAGGTCACTCAATCACACACAAACCAATTTATAAATATTTGATACCCAACGACCCAACCAGACTTACAACCACAGACTGGCTGTGTGCCCATGTTACACAGATTACAAATCAATTACAGATCATTCTGATCTCAACTTAATTCTGATCTGTATAAAGCACATCTGTCCAAGTTTCTTCCATTCCAACCTCTCCACCATGGGCAACCATGGGAAGCTGACAACTGTTTGTGCAATTACGCAAATGGAAACAAAATGACCATAAACTACCCACCATGCAGTTTTGCCTCATGGCATTCTTAAAGGTAAGGGATCAGGCCAGAACTACATGGGAGGAGCTTAATGATCTGAAGGCTGTTAGGACCACAGACACCAAGAACACCATTGGTAACTCGCATCATAATGGACTGAAATCTTGCAGTGCCTGCAAGGTCCCCCTGCTCAAGACGACATGTACAGCCCATCTTAAGTTTGCCAGTCAACATTTAAGATTCAAAGAAGGCTTGGGAAAAGTGCTGTGGTCAGAGGAGACCGACAAGTTGATGCCCAAGAGCTTGATTTTTAATGTTAAAAGGAAGAGAAATGCTGAGTATAACCTGAACACCATCCACACAGTCCAGCATGGAGGTGGAAACATGGGGATGTTTTAAGGGTACAGGATGATCTCAACCGCACTGAGGGCCAATTGATGGGGCAGTGTACTGCAAAATCCTGGGTGAGCGCCTCCTTCCCTCAGACAGAACACTGGACATGACTATGACCCAAAACACAGCCAAGGTAGCAAAGGAGGCTAAGCAGCACATTAAGGTCCGGAGAGGTCAAGTCAGTCTCCAGACCTCAGTCGAATAGGAAAATCTGTGGAGAAGCTGAAGCTTCAAGTTGCCAAGCAGCTGCCAAGAAACCTAAATGTAGTTTCTGTAAAGAGGAGTGGGCCAGAATCCCTCCTAAGATGTGTTCTTGCCAACGCCAACAAGGGTTTCTTCACCTAGTACTAAGCTCACGTTTTGCTTGGGTATCAAATACTTATTTTTCATTTCACTGAGAACATGTAATGTTTTTTTCTTGATTTTTGGTTGATATTCTGTCTCGCCATAAAAAGGAAATTACCTCAAATTGCTTTTTTCCCCACAAACAAATTCAGCAAGGGGTGAAATCATTTGCCCCACTATATATGTACCATCTTGCAGAGTGACAGGTGTTCTTACAATGTTCATGTATTTTCCAAATACTTCAGACACATTACAGATCCCATCACCGCACTGAACTTGGGTTGAATAGCGCTTCAGTGGTGTACTTGGGAAAAGGGTGCATTTGGTATGTGCTTGCATACTATGTTCTAGCTATTTTAATACTGACCAATTTACCAGTGTTTACAAACGTGAGATTTGGTAAAGAGGTTAAAATGAGGGGAAAGTAAAAGATGAAGAAAAAAGTTGATTCATTTGTGAAGTCAAAACATACCTGAAGAGCCGTTTCTCTGAGCTCCTGTCCCTCCAGCTCGTTTATGGTTGAGCGGACACCCATTTTCCTAGCGTTAGTGTAAACATTTCAGTCAGCTTCTCAAACTAGACATCATGAGTACTGAGGAGGGAACTGAAAACGTTTTACCCGTGAGCTGTACAGCACTGATCCAGGATCTCTGTGGGTCTGGGACACAAAACTTCCTCCGGGGCCATGTGCATTCACACGAGGGACATCATAACCACCTAACAGAGAGGGGGGCAATTATGATTTAAAAACAGATTCCTACAAATTGAATTCATTTTGAACAGATACCTCGACATTGAACCAGCACCACACAAAGCAAAACTGAATTAAAACCCAATAAAACACAGGAAAACAAAAAAGGAAACAGGAGGGCAAGTACCTCTGGAAGACCCTGGTGAACGGTAGGAGTGCGGAAGGCCCCTGTTACGTGTCGTACCTCTAAGTGTGCTGCGGGGGTAATAAGGCTGGCTGAGGCTGGACTGAGACTGGGGGGCAGAGGAGGGACTAGGAGAAGAAAACCCTTGACTTGTAGCACTGACTTCACTCTCTGACAAGTAGGCACTCTCTGTGCAAAACAAAAACAACCTTAGCATTTGAAAACCGCCTACTTCAGATTAGGTTAACATTTCATGATGAATCAAATTTGCATTTTTTAATTTGTTATATTGCATTCGCTCAGTCAGATCCCTAAGATCTGGATCATATTCAGATGAGCAAATCCCCAAAGACCCTTGTAAACCTTAACTAGTCAGACTCCACACTGATAACTTTTTTTTAAATCATGGAAATGGTTATTGCATTTTGATCACACTTGGTGCATAAATATGTACAATGAACATTTAAAATGTTTTCCCTTATTTTAAAGCAGAACATACCATGATCTTAAACTGTAGGGAATGATACTGACCCTGTGAAGGATAAGACCACAAATGCCTTTTCCTTGAGCAATACATAAGCTAATTTTAAAAATTTAGCTCGATAGCTAATAAAAGGTTGCAACAGCGTTTATTACAGCTACCAGTTATTTGTTGAATACAGAATCTGCCAAAGGATATCAGGGGCAAGACTTTCTCCCACTCAGTGTCCCAGAAAGAGCTTTTAGGGACAATTCCTAACTGAAGACACAATTAGTGTTGAGGTATCTGTGCATGTGAATGTAATGTTATAGGGATGTTTTGCTGTTACCCATCTGCAGATCATCTTGAAGGCCGAATTCAGCTGGTGTCTGCGTGCTAGCTGTAGAGTAACTCGCTGTACTGTAGCTCAGACCTATAGACCCTGAACAGTCACTGTCAGCTTTCACCTCAGAACTCAGAGTCACAGGAGCCTCTCCACTGAACACCTGGTCAAGAGAAGACAACAGGACACCCTTTATTTCAGTTAATTGGTAACACGCATCGAATAGAGCCATGTTCGTATGTGGACTCACAGAATGCATGTTGAAGGGAGTGGCGAGAGACTGCCTGCTAGGCGGCGTGGAGAAGGTCTGTGCTGAGAGAGATGCTGTCATTCCTCCATTACAAAGCGTTCCTGTCTGTCACACACCATGATAAGAATCCAGGATGTGAGACAGCCATGTATGTAGAGGAAGCTAGACCAGATCATTTCTTTGAAAGGCTCTGGAATTACAAAGTATTTGGATATAGGTGCCTTAAGTTAAAACACAGACCTGTGTAGAGTTCTTGTCTTCAAGGGGTAGAGAGATGCAGGATTCTCTACGGTACAGGGGTGGGGGGGTGAAGCCCTCATCTTGCTTTGTCTGCAACCAAACCACAGTAAACCATTATACTAGAGATGCTCCAATCAGCATTTTTGGGGCCGATCACCGATTACCAAGATCATGATCTGCCGACTGCCGATCACAGAATGTCAGGGGAATGAGAATCTCTCATCTATAATCTAGCAGAGTTTGCACCATTTGTAGAAATGAAACCAACTCTAAATTAACTATATTAAAGAGAGAGAGGGAGGGAGACGATTGGCACGCTCCGGAAATGTCACGAAAGAGACAAAGAGAAAGAGAGAAAGACAGAGAGAGAGCGACAGAAAGAGTAAATCCGCACTGAAATAAAGGTGAAAGTCATCGTAGCTTCCGGACACTTTGGAAAAACTTCCAGACGGGAGAACTCATGTTGCCACTGGTGAGCTCCGCTCTGCTGTTTACCTGTGCGCTGTGCTGCACGTGTGAAAAAGTCGCGAGAGGAATTTACGTCGTGATCGGCTTTTTTGATCGGCGCTTTTGGGGTTCGCCACTCAAGCTATTTTTAGCCAATATCGGCCGATCATGATCGGTGGCCGATCAATCGGAGCATCACTAATTTATATATTTTTAAAATGAATTGAATTTTAATATTCTGACATTTAATCCATCCACATTTAAAAAGACCAAACCACTGCTCATTCACCTCCAACATATAGCTATCGATACTTTTATTTTTAGGCCTTACATGTATGGTATCTCCAGTGTGTAGGTCCAAATCTGAGCTGTCTAGAGTCTGGTCACCATTGGCCAGAGGGTCTTTAACTTCTCCAGAGGTCAGACGGACATGCAGAGGAGTAGACTGGCATGAGAAGAGTCACAAGAAATTGAAACGTCGTGTCTGTGGAAGGTTTACATGCAAGCACTTGCAAAAAGTTTTGCCTAATTGAATGGATGACCAAGAGTCTTACATGCTGAGTTTGAGGCAGAAGGTCAGCTGGAGTTTTATTCTGCTCTCTCTGCACTGTGGAATAAAGGAGACAATCTTCAGGTTACACTTTAGCAAACATGAGTTCACTCTAAACAGTGATTAAACAACCATCCTTGTCACACTGACAGCTCCATATAGAATTGGAAGCCATTTACTAAACCTGGAAGTATCTGCTAAAGCGAGCTAAAATGGAACATCTTACCTAGAGGACTAGAGCCAGGAGACAGGCGAAGTCTCCTGGACCGCCCTTCAGTAGGGGAGGCCTCACCGTCCAGCAAAGAGTCCTGACAGGGAAAGTGTAGATGAATCACAAAAACAGGACTTGGCGAAGTTACATCTAGATCACTGAGGTTAAATTCACATGACCATACAGTTGGGCACTATTTCAATTTCATGCAATTTCAGGGATCTTCAGTTTTGTGAAGCTGACAGTTGAGCTTCTCAAATTACAAGCAGCACACCACTGTTGCATTACATTATATCCATTTCCCCCTCAACAGAAGCTACAGCAACATTCAGTGGAGGGAAAACAAAAGCTGTATACCTGTATGAAACTAAAAGACCCTGTGATCTGATCCATCAGGTGGTCCAGCTGCTGTCTGCGCAGGGCTGGGTCTTTGGCCAAGGAGGAGGGAGAGTTGAACACCTCCACTGGGATAGCCATATCACCACCCTAGTGGAAGAGGACAGCTTCTCGGTGGGTGCAAGGAAACATGACCCAATATATAAAACGGAGAAGAAAACCAACTTACACACTTGGAGCTCTGGCTTTCTTTGGTTTTTCGCTGCCGTTTCTGAGCAACAAAAAGGCAATATAAAATACAGACTAGAATATAATCTAAAAAAGAAAAAGGTAGTAGATTTCACCTGTTTGGGGTCAGTAGTGGGCTTTTTTATACTGACTGGGGTTTTGGGTATGAACCCTGCTGCGCCTTTCCAAGGTTTTTGTAGCACTAACTGGGAAGACGCTGGAGTGTCAGAAAACTCCATTTCCCAGGAGTCTGGCGGCTCTCGCTCTTTCAAAGCCAAGAATTCTGCCTTCCAATTCGGTGACGGCACATAGTCTCCCTGACCACGCCCAGTGAGGTCTGTCTCAGGCAGGTAGCGTCTGTTCAGAAACTGGCATCATTCAAAAGTTACTGACTTAATTCTAGAGAATAAAACGGTCAATGTTTGACAAGAAAAAAACAGTATCTCCAGCAATAAAAAAAAAGATACAGAAGGCAACTTCAGATCATGGAAATGACTCTCTAAAGACATACGAGACATTAGCAATCAGTTGTCCATAGAACAGAATTGTGCCAAACATTTAATGAAGCAGCCACACAGAAGGTCTTACCTTTCTTGAAGGCACATCATTTGAGTTCAAACTGACCAGTGCTGCAGACAAAGACCACAACATACAATGACTGCTGAAACGATATGAAGTCAACCTGCACGGTTCTGCAGTCAGAAATCCTCACCAGAAGTGCTGCTTGGTCTCGCAGAAGCACTAGTCTTCTGGTTGTCGGCGCCTTCATTTTCTTCTTTTTGAGAAGTCGGGATGTGATCAAAGAAACCGGAGTCCACAAGTCTCAGCAGCTTCTCCCTCAAACGCTTATCTTGGAGAAAAAAATTAACAGAAAGTTAAGTATTAAATGAACTGACCATGAACACACCAAACGTCAACGATGAGCATTATTCAAAGGTCACACCAACTGGTGACTACTAGCTTCCATTCCAATGTTCTCAGCAAGTGTGGTTGAACTGTTACTGTAAGGCTAAGTAAGGCTAATGTCCAAAGATATGTTTTAATGATTAAAATGAAACCCAAAAACTCACATGTTGATCCAGCAACTGGTTTGTCCTTCCCTTCCAGCAGATCAAAGTATACAAAAGAGGCCTGCTCCATCTGAGCCTCTAAACTAAAGGACAAAGATAGCCAGCTCTAGAATTAGCCACGTCATCAGCATTTAACAAACATGACAGATGCAATGATTAGATGACTATCAGGTGTAATAACCATCATGTGTTGTAGCTGTTAAACAATCCTCTTAAATGTTGAGGCAACTTTGATTTTTACATCCACTTGGCCTAAAAGCACACTCCTAGAGGGCAGCTACATGCCCTCCAACAAACCTCATCCTTTCATCCCTCTTGCACCCTAGTAAAGAGGCCAGGTCCAGCAGGCTGTGCACTTCTTGTGTGGACAGGACATTAGCATATCCACGCGCACTGCAGAAGTTCCTCCGAACATCTTCCCGCTGAAGACTGCGGAGGACATACTGCACCTGCAGCATCGTGCTCAACCGCCTCTGCTCCACCTCCACCTTCATGGTCTGCTCACGCTGCAAAGCTTTCTTCTGAGCCTTCAACAGCTACCAAGAAATTGAGCATCGTTAGTGTAAGTGCGATTAAAATGGTAAGTCAGTCGTCATTTTCCATTTGGTTTTAAGTGTAAAAAAACCCCAATAAATAAAATTAGGTCGTCTTAAAGCGAAAAATTCGCACTCCATCGTCTCTTGTGAAGCTACCATTTATGAAAACATGTTAAGGAATTTACATAAGAAGTCTTACATCTTGAGTGAGGGCACTTAGGGTCTTCTGTAGTTCTTTGGCAAATTTAAGGTTGTAGACCACTTCTTCATACCTCATCACGGCCTCCTGGCACACCAATATTGTCATTAGGAGCATGAAAGAAAACTAAAGCCAAGAAAAAGGTAAAGAATGCAATATTTTAAATATAAAGGAGTTACCAGTTGATCTTTATTCAGTGTGTCCCCATTCTTTATCCGTGCTTTGTAGCTTTCCAGCTTCAGCTGCAAGTTATACATGTAAGAGGGATTTCAGCAAAGACAGCAAGCGACCATGGGTCAGAGTGAGGTTACCTAAACCAAGACTCAAACAGATGAGCCCACCTTCTTTTTCTCAATGTTACGAATCTTATGCTTGAGACAGATGAGACCATCCTCGATGTAAGTGTCGTAGCCGTGGTAGACAGTGGCAGAGGGGTTGAGGGCAAGCTGCAGAGCTGAGAAGGACTGAGAGGAGTCAGACTTTGGACTGCCATCTGGCCCGACATCCTTTTCTTCAAGCAGCTCTGGAGGAGCCAGGTCATCCAAGGCCTCAGACAGGGGCAGGTGAACCATGGTCTGAGTCTTTCTGGAGCAGAAGAGGAAGAGAGCAACACCATGAAGATGTGACTTTTGCATGTGAGATTTAAAACATTGGACACTCACTGAACGGACCAAGCATGGTAACATGGGGTGGATTTGTAAATGGGGTTCACACACAAGCACAGGACAAGCTACAGCTTCTAAACAGAGCTCAGTGTGCTGGATTTGACAGAACATGGAGGACATCCCCAGATTTTTTATCAAATTGGAAGTCTGGACTTTAGCCATCCCTCACAGTGACGGTGCATTTAAGGGTAAATGCAAGAATGGCATTTTCAATGAGGGAGATGTGGGGCGTTCCTAATCCATTTCTAATAAAATATGGCAACATCCTTCGCTTACTGGCTTTTTACAGAATTCACATTACACGTTTCAGAACGTGCAGCTACAGTGGCATCGGGGATTTTGCAACCCAGTGTTTGTGAGACAGCCAACTTTCAGCAGCTCTGACTAAGCAATTCTGAGAGATTCACACGCGCCCGGACTATTTTCCAGAAACATCTCTAGCAAAAGAAAAAAGTCAAACACAATTGCAACTCACTCCTGAACAACAAAATCACTCGTCTAGAGGGTGGACACACCAGCGCTGACTCGAGATGAAAACTCGAGCCCAGGCGGAATACAAGACGGTAGAGAAGATTCCTAAATAAAAAAACTCACTGACTGACCTCGTGAGCTCCTCTGGGGGTGAATGTGGCGGCTCCAGCCGTGCCGACTGACGAACACTCATTCACGGAGAGGGACGAGAGTGCTGGCCCAAACACACTCACACGCCCGCTCTTCTCCCGGAGAGGCCAGAAGTGAGGAGCCCCTCACCTTTTTATTACCTCCATCAGGACCTGCAGACAGCTGCTCTAGCAATCATGATGTCATCACGCAGGAGGCGCGCGGGGGTGGCACCGTGGCGGGGTAGGGGGTGGGGGGGTGAGGGGGGGTGTATGTGTGTGAAAGAGAAACACAGAGAGAGAGGGAGGGAGAGGGCATGACACAACATTTAACAACAATTTTTCATTATTCATTTTTATTATAAATATTAACAATCATAAAAAAAGTATTTAACCAATATGTTCTTTAACCAATTTCCCAAGTTTAAGCAACACACTTTCTAATAAAGTAACCTTGAATTTAACTGAACTGTATTGAGAGACAGAGAGAAAC
>JBBPDE010000128.1:16935587-16957719 GCA_037974605.1 Nannopetersius ansorgii
CTGTGATCGGCAATCGGCAGATCATGATCTTGGTGATCGGTAATCGGCCCCAAAAATGCTGATCGGAGCATCTCTAATATAAACATAGTGTGTGTGTGTGTGTGTGTGTGTGTGTGTGTGTGTGTGTGTGTGTGTGTGTGTGTATACACTAATAGTGAAAAACGGTTGTGTTTTGGTAAAAAAAAACAAAAACAAAAAGCCTAAAAATGCCTATTTTTATAGTGTAAAATATAAAATATGCTCCCAGAACACTTTAGTTTCATTTTAAACTCTGTTTAATGCATTACCCTTAATGAAAATGTAAAGGCAAAACAAATTTAAATTCGAGATATGCAACACAGAAGGTTGCGGGACAAAAGTATTCGGACACCGCAGTGACGTGAACGGTTTTTGGGGAATAACGCCTGATCTCCTCAGGCTAAATATACTAATTAGGGCTCGTTGGAAAGGTCTCCTGGAGATCTACCGAACTGTGAAGTTTGAAGTGTCTGAGTGCTTTCCCCGCCGAGATATGCAACTCGGAATGTTGTGGGTAAAAAGAATTGGGACACCGCAGCGAGGTGAAAACATCCAGAAAAATATTTATTGCCACAAAGAAAAGGTGGAGGATATTCACAGTTTGTGTTATTGTGGGGATTTCCGCGTAAAACTATGAGTTTGGTTCTCAGAAAAAATCTGCGACTTCTGATCCGCGTAAAACTGGGGGAATACTGTATACACATATATCAGTTCCGGGGTTCTGTCAAAACATGACACCATGCCCTTCTGCACATGTGCAGTTCCACAGTCTTCGCATTCAGTGCTACCTTGATTTATCTGTGCTAGCTTGCGTTTGGGTCACCGGTTTACTGTGATTATAATCTTATAAGCTCTTTTAATTGTTACTTTTAGCTTGTACATGTACTTGTTTGCTGATACACAGGCTTCAGTGCACAGTTTAGAAGCAGATCAGTGCATGTCGGGGGTCTCTGGGGTCGGTGTCTTTGCAGTCATTACATAAGCAATTTTAGTAGCATTTCTCAGTGTTAGAACCTGGCTGTATAAATTGGCTCTGAGCACCTGTAAAGAAGCCTCTATCTAGGATCTTATTTAAATAAAATACATGCATATTATTTGTCCATTTCTCATCATTATCAGCGTTAAACTGCATAAACTGAAAGGGAGCAATTTTCAGAAAGGCAGTGTAATTCATCACAACACCAGGACTAGTATATTAGGCGGTGACGTATGAATGAAACATGCGAGACGCTGAGTGCACCGCACCCCATGTTAACACTTCTGACACCAGAGGCCGGTATGTACATTGTCTTAAACCGCACCTTATAGATGGACTTCAGGTGGACTTATTCCCTCAGCCTATTAGGCCATATTTTTCATTGCTCTGACCATTACTGCATGTTACAGCGTAAAAACAGTTATTAAATAAAATACGTTGAAAGTCTATCATTCATTCACTCATACGTAAAAATGCATTTAAATTTTGTAATATTTTTGCAGCAAAAATGTGTGCAACTAATGTAGATTAATTGATCACAGAGCTTGTAATTAATTCCATCCCATATATACATACATACACATACATTATATATATATACACACACATATACATACACACACATACATACACACACGCGTACATATAAATATATACATACATATAAACCATCTAAATTATTCAGAAGTCAACCCTGCTGAGTACTGATGGTATTATGTAACACAAGAAAACCCATAGTTGGACCTCACTGACTTACCCAAAGCAGCTCTGGAAGTCTCTCTCGTAGCGTTTGCTGTCTGTGAAGCGAGAGCTCGAAGACTTTGCTCTACAGATACAACAACCATCCAGACTGCGGTACATCTTCGGCTTATGAAAGCCAAACATCTAGAATGGGAAGGATGAGATCAGTAACCGCAGAATTGTATAAGCTGTAACAATAAATCACCACGTTTCAATAAATGCAAACATTGTGTGCAGCCGTTTACGGCATTTAGCAGACGCTCTTATCCAGAGCAACGTACGTAAGTGCTAAAGTAGTCCACAACTGTTCTTAATACCTGTCAAGCTATATTTAACTAAACAGCTATTTAAACAACTTACTCATAGCTAACACACCGTAACAAACCCTGTCAAGGACAACCAATTCATTTTAAACCAATGCAATAAATCACTTTTTCCTGCAGTCTTAGCAGTCTGCGTTTTAGAGATAACAGTTTGAGTGACACGTAAAAAGCATACTTATCTGAATTCATGCCTGCATTTTTTGCAATAATCAACAAACTACATATTCTTTCGGTGTGTAGAGTGACTTGGCAGGCCAGGCTATCAACTTTTTTAATCACCTCACATTATTTGAAAAAGAACAGGGTTACACTTATTATCAGAGAAGCAATAAGATAGCGGTTATTTTTGTGTTTTCCATAGCAAGTATGTTTAGCCGACTCCATATACATGAATTACAAGAAATTAGCACTGCCGCTGAAAAACTGGACACTGGATCTTTAAATTGTCGTTTTGTCATGGTCATCACTTTTCGTTATTTTATGATTTAGCTGTGCAGTTGCTTTTATGAGTTTTAGTTACGCAATGCAAACAAAGCAGAGTTTTTTCTAAAGCATAGTAAACCATTCAGAGAGACAAACAAAGATAGAGAGACAGAGAGAGAAGTGGTTTAAGTCACTGTCAGTGGGCTGTAGACTCTTGCGGCTGAAACTCTCCCTGTATAAGAATAGAATGCCTGGATATCAGTATGCTCAAGCGCTACTCGATCAAAATACATTTTAAACCAGTGCTTTTAATTATCGAGCCTCTTTCTTTTCGTTAACGACTCCCACTGTGTGATGAGAAGTGTGTTAGAGACTCCGGGACGGAGCGTGTCCCTGGGACTCCGCGGGCTGGTGTTAGTCTGACGTATTTTAAACATGGCCGCGCTGCTCTGCGGGAGGAGGGACTCTGAACTGGAGAAACAGACCTAGGCGACATCGTGGCCCAAAACTGCCTCAAACCCATCTCGAAACAATCCCAGTCTGGCTAGTTAGGAGCCCAGAGGAGGCTGCATGCCATGGTTTCGAGCAAAAGGCTCAACATCGTGTCCGAACCGAAGAAGTGGCTGACCGCCTCGTCGCGGAAAGCATGGCGCGCGGACACGAACACACACACGCGCGCGCGCGCACGCACGCACAACACCGCAGTACAGGAGCTGGGTTCGGACTCTGTTGTCAGCAGAGTGAGCGTGTTGGGAGTTTAGGGGCTGCAGTACACCGTTGTACTCTGTTTTCCAGGCGGCGGCTCTGTCTCCTCACCGCCGCAACGCAGCGGAGCTTCACTGAAGGAGCCAAACGCAACACAGCAGTTACAGTTACATGGACAAAAGTATTGGGACGCCTTACCATTACATCAACGGGGACTTTATTGACACTGCATTCAAATATTGATACTTTAACATGACGTTGCCCTCTCCCTTTACAGCTATAATCGCTTCCACTCTTTCTGGACGGTTTTCCACAATATTTTGCAGCGTTTCTGTGGGAATTTGTCCCCAATCATTCTGTAGAGCATTTATGAGGTCAGGCACTGATATTGGACGAGAAGGCCTGGCTCGCAATCTCCGATCCAGTTCATCCCAAAGTTATTAATAGGGTTGAGGCCAGGGCTTTGTGTGTGGCAGTCAAGTTCTTCCACACTGAACTCAGCTATCCATGTTTTTATTGAACTTGCTTTGTGCACGCTGGAATAGAAAATATTTTCCCCCAAACTGTGCACACAAAGTTGGAAGTATGGTGTTGTGCGAAAAGTATTGTACACCTGTGATAATGGGTATGACTGAAATGTTTGAATTAATTAAGAGGTATGTCCCAATAATTTGGCCATATAGTGTAACTCTATCTTCTCTCATCTCTGTACTCAGGGAAAGGGCTGAAGCTAAAGGACGCGAATGTCTAAAAACCGAAATGTTAAAAGTTAGTTTAGTATTGAGCACATTGGGCTTTTTCTTCTGCAAATTCGAGCGCAACCACTTTACTGTATTGAATAATGACGGCACAGCGCTCTTAAAATGCAGGTTTGTTTTGAAGCACACCCACCAGCGGAGGAGTAGGTGTGTGAGAGATGAGACCACACACGCACATGCAGCAAGTCGGGCGTTTAAAGCTCTGCATCACGGAAACGAAAGAACGCATAGAAAACAAGACAGTTTTGTTACAAATTATGCACTTTTGTAAACACAGGCAACGTGCGGAAACTGCCCTGCACGGTTGTTGATGGGAGAAGTTCTCGGTCCGTGCTGAAGTGAGCTGCGTACTTTCTCCCGAGCTGAAAACGCAAAGCTCTGCGCGTTAAAGGGACGGAGCGACTCTCCAAGGGCACGCCTTTAGCCCACGCGTGTGCCATGTTGAAGAAAGTACATCAGACAGCTAAAATCGAGCTGACTTCGAGCACTACAGCCTCCATCAGTAAGAGGGTGAGGTGCGCGCCATAAAAGATGGCATGCCCCGAGTGGCGAGCAGCACACGTGCCTACTGCGTACAAAAGACATGGCGCACGGAGCGCTGAAGCACTTCACAGTGTAGTCTAAACAAGCGATAGAAGTGACCTCCACTAGATTAAAGTACAGTTTCCAACCTCTGCCGTGCAGTCAAGCGGGGTCTCGCATTGCCACACTCCAAAACTTATTCGGGGGCCTCTCTCTCTCTCCTCGTCTCTCTCTCCCTCTCCATCGATATCACTCAATTGATGCACTGTTCTCCCACAGCGCGCCAAAAACAGAACGGTTAGTCGACAAAAAGTGTCTTTTCTTACCTTGACCACCTCCAAAACACGGCGATGAATGTAAATCGCGCACTAAAAGGCAGAAAGTTGCGGAAGGCTGCAACCGTTTAGCTCTAAAACAATGCGCCACCTCCGAGCACGCCGCTCCGTCCGGACCGTCTCACTTTCTGTCTGCACGTAGTAACGCGTCTGCGCATGCGCCGGTCTCCGGCCTCCATTTTCTGATTTTCTTCAATCAACCTTATTTGCATACGCCGTTGACGTAGCGCCGCGTCCACGTTCTTATTGTCCATATATGGAAGAGAAACATTACGCGGGAAGCGAGGGCGGGTCCCGTTGCTAGGATACGCAGCGGTTTAAATCCGTGCGGGTGGGCGGAGCCGCTGTTAGGTTACTACAGCAGCAGCAGAGATTCGGGCTGAGCTTGAAACAGCACACTGACAAACGACAGAGACACGGCACGACTAAAGACAAGTGGACACAGCGTGACGACTAAAGATAACTACAGAGGCAGGGGGACACAGAGTGACAGAGTGTTACAATACTGCCCTCCAGTTCTGACTCATTAGACAGCGAAGCATTAAAGCAGCTGCCTTCAGTTTAGGACACAGCCATGAAAGCAAAACCCAGCAGTATTTCAGCTCCATTCCAGGCTGAGAAAGAGGCTGGTAGACCCGGGACACTGCTGCTGCTGAATACATGCAGAGTTGCACCTTGTATTGAATTGTATTTCTGCTGCTCTTTTCTCAGAGATTTACATCTGAAACCCAAAAACTAGAAGATCTGGATCTTACCTCGGAGTTGTATTAGAAGCGTTATAAATGCCCGGTAAGATTTTTTGTCCCTGTGCAGCCCGGATAAGGTTTAAATGGTCACAAAAAAAAACATGAAATAAATATGTAGTAATAAAAAGTGCAATTTTTTTAAAGAATATCAAAGTGGTTATGTTTGTGGAAATGCTCTGTCAGTTGGCTGTAAAAAAGTGGCACTGTCTATTTTCTGAACACATTACATGTTCCACCGTTTGAGGGTAAACACAAATGTAACAAAATATCTGTTACTATAAAGCCTTTAAGCACTTAATATGATGTGTGTAATTTAGGTTTAACTGCTCTTTAGCTGCTCTTTTGGCCAAAGGGCTCTGATAGCTGATTATTTTTATACTGAACTGTAATATACACATTTGCAAGTCATTTTTATGTAAAAGTTTACCCAAGTGGGGCTTTCTTTGAAACGCTGCCTAGACAATGCCATATAACAGCAGTGCTTTCTGTGTGGGCAGGCTTGTACTTAAAGACTGGGGACATAAGCAATCTTACATGACAAACACAGGTTTGTTTATTTGGGCTGGGTTTCATTTTCTGCTCCTGTCATTATGCATACCCCAGACTAGACTGAGATACACTGCACTGCACGCTTTAGCTTTATGTATACATGTATAAAGGTTTGCACACTGATCAGCCATTGTGTAGGCCCTCCTCATGCCACCAGAACAGCTCCACAAGACCTCTGGAGGTGTGCTATGAGATCTTGCTCTGAGATGTTTACAGCAGATCTTTTAAGTGCAGTAAGTTGAGAGATGAGGCCTCCTTGGATCGACTAGTTTGTCCAGTACATCCCTCACACGCTTGATTGGACTGAGATCTGGGTAATCTGGAGACAGAGTCAACACCTTTTTGTCATGTTCCTCAAACCATTCCTGAACAGTTTTAGAAGTGTGGCAGGGAACCATAAAGTTAGCCCTGTCACATGCAAATGCACATATTATAGTTCAGTATAAAAATACCCAGCTATCCAAACCCTTGGTCTCACACAAAAGAGCTGGTAAACAGCTGATAGCGTTGACCCTATGGTCAGAAAGTCGGGGGTTCGAATCCTACTAGTGGCACCACTGAGGTCCCCCTGAGCAAGGTACCGTCCGCACACACTGCTCCCTGGGAGTTCCTGGCTACCTGCTAATTCACTTGGTGAATGGGTTAAATGAGAAGAATTTCATGCTGTGGTGTGTTCATACATGGCAGAATTTTCACTTTCACTTCATATCGAGTCCCAGGGCTACTCAGAGCACCACACTGCCTCCACTGGCTTACCTTCTTCCCACTGTGGAGTTTAGGGTCATAAGAGACACACTGCTGTGGACATCATGGCCACTTTCTTCCTTTGCTCCATGTTTTAGTCCTGATGGTCTGTGGGTACACAGCAAGCTGTGTTGTTCTCATGCCTTTCCATCATAGGCAGCATTAACTTTTATCAGTATTTTGTGCTACAGCAGCTCTTCTGTGGAATCAGACGGGCCAACTTACTCTCCACCCGCATCCGTGAGCCTCGGACACCAAACACCATGCCCTTCCTTGGACCACTTTTGGTAGGTAGCAACCATTGCATACTGGAAAGACCCCACAAAACCTGTGGTTTAGAGATGCTCTTTTTCCACAGTCGTTTTTCTAAACTGTCTTTATCGGTTACAATTAAACTGCCTTTTTTGTTACTATGGTTTTAATATGAATGTAAAAGGCCTCAGCTCTGATTCTCAGCTCTGAAGGATTCATTCAAAAAGCAGTCCAAGCTGAAACTCCTTATAACTTCAGTGCGAATGGGCGGGGCTAACCTGTTGTTATGTATGTGACTGTTGACAAGGAGTTCAAATCAAGCCATTTTCACTCTTCGTTTTCACATATGAACCATATGGACAGGTTTCATACATCAGCAGATTTCAAAAAAGGAGAAACAGTTTCCCATGGGCCACTTTCTTCAAAAAGGGTCACAGATGTATAAACAGAGGACACGACTTTGAACATACTGAGAGATTTTAATGAGATGTTTCATAAATATCATGAACATAACAGCGATCAATTACCCATTACTGACAGATGGAAGAATCCACTCATTCCCGTTTTCCCAAGAAGGAAAGTTCACAATGCAATAAAGGAGAGGAAAAGATATAATTGCCTAAGTATGGTAAGAGAGAGCATGGTCAGACCCTGGAACGGGTCTAAATAAGGACAAGAGGACTGGAGTTTGAAATCAGACTAATCTAAGCTACAGCTGCAGCTTCAAGCTCTAAATCATGTAGCATGCAATAGCACTGAAGACAAAAGGGAATGATCCAGTGTTTTATCTTTTCTCTACAACGCAACAGGCAAAGAAGTGTATTAGCGATGTGGGGGTGGGGGTGGGGGGCAGATGTTTGGGTTCAGTTCCTTCTTACACAGGCAAACATTTACTGAAAATACACACAGTTTGAACCAACCAAGACTAATTAGGAGATTATGATACACCTGGAAATAAATAACTGATACAGTATCACATCAAAATGATCCAAGTCAGCACAGACTGCAAATCAACCAGTGTCGCAAACAGTGTTGTTAAAAAGAAAAGAAAATAAATACACAGAGAAATCATCCAAGGTATAAAAAAAAAAAATGAAGTGTGTTTAAGTTCGGTCATGTGCCCTCACATACTTAACCAAATAAAAATTAAGATTCCATCATTTGAAATTAAATGAGATCACTTAACATCTTCTGAAGCAATTAGCCAATGACTTTTTTTATTTTTTTAGAATTAACCATTATAAACTCCTTGATTCCTGCAGTTATTTTCAGTCCAAGATACGTCTACATTTCCATTAACATCCCAGTATTTAAACGTTGTATCTCTATGGCTTTAAAGCCCCAGAGAGTTTTAAAATTACTTGAAAAGAAATCAATCAGATTGGGTTTGTCAGAGATTCTGTGGCCTCTTGCAATACCACCTGGAGAAAGGTAACAGGCCAAATAACACTTATTACACAATATCCTCACTGGGGCTTTAACACCTATGACAAATTCAGCATGGAGGAAATTATGGCATGGTAAGAAAGAGTACGCTATAAATGAGGGCAGGACACGCCTGGGTGCATTATTGCTTTTCTATTTCCAGTGTTTTCTCCTCAATATAAAATTCAAGCTTGATGCTGATTTATTTAAACTCAAACCAAGTTAATACTGATAGGCAAAATAAATCTCTTCCTGTAAATGTTATTCCTATAAGCATCGCACACGCACACGCACACGCACACGCACACGCACACGCACACGCACACGCACACACACACACGCACACACGCACACACACACACACACACTTTGAGTTGGTGTCACTGGAATGTAATTTCCTTTAATCTACCACAGGTTCAGCTCGACCGATCCAGCTCTCGGACGAGCACTTTAAAGTATTCAAAGCTGTGCGAGTGTGATTTAGCTTCAGCTCCGCACTGTAGGAAGGAATACAGATACACTACAAGCCGGTCAAAGCTAAAGGTATGACACAAATAACAATAACAGCTATTCTCTAATACTTTTCAGCAAATGCCTCTGTTTCGGGTTCTTCTGAACCCAATATGACGCAATCTAAAGGTGTCTGGAGGTCTGAGGGATGAACACAGGAGGAGACAAGTCTCTGCTGTTAAGCGCCCCACTAAAACATAGAAGGGGATTCAGAAACAAATCCACAGATCTTTTTACAAAAACACGGGTCCTTTTGGATTAAATGGATATAAATGAAGACGGCTTCTGCTAGGAATCCAAACAGCATAAGAACCTTTAACGCTGCTACGAAACGCCTTTCTCTGCGTGAAGCGCAGTCCTGCAGGGTTTGGGAGTTGGCTGAATAAAAGCTTCCTTTAGTCTTGAGCGCTTTAGTCTTGGGTTTGAGAATAGCTTGTGGAGCCTCTCCAGCCCCAAAAGCTCCAGCAGTGCCAGAAGAGGTGAGGGATGCTGAGATGGGGAGCAGAGCCCAAAACAGGTTTTGGAAGGATTACAGGTCCACACCCTTAGTGAGGGAGGTTTCCAGAGTGATGGGGAAGTCGTGGAGCGAATGTAGGACACCGATGAGAGAGCTGACAGCGGTGCGGTCACGCAACAAAGCCGTCTCTTCATACATCCGTGTAATGATTGGACACTCTACCAGCAGGGGGAGCCAGCTGGACAGCAACCGATCCCTGGACAGACAGGGAGAGAGTAAAGCTCTTGAGTTAAAGGGCCCTCATTATAGAAACCATGTTTTCCCTTTAAAGCATTTATTAAACACTTGTTTTTTTTGGTGACACAACCTGTTCGTTTTCCAGCCTCTCTTTAAATTAAAAAAAGGGTGTATTGTTTTTCTGTGCCTTTAGGACTCATATGTAAATGTTCTTGGCTTGCTTCAAAAAGTATTTTGGGCTTAAAGGCAAACCTTTTAGGTCTATTTTAAAGGCTTAGAAATGCAGGAGAAGGAAAACTTCAAACTCCCTCGCAAATGTTTGTATTGTCTTGAATGCTACATTTGATTTCCCAGAGCTTCCATGAGTGGATTAAGAGGTACATTTCGAAATGTTACATTTACATACTGAAACTATATCAAAACTGCCAAAACTGTGAACGAACTTTGCACAAGAGATAAAAGATACAAACTAGAGAAAAAGATACACTGAATATACACATTTGTGTAGATAACGTCCTGTAGAGGTGCTTACCTTGCCCCAAGGCAAATCAGAAGCTGGAACTTGCCGTCCTTGCCGATGTTGCGTGATGTGTTGTTGATGGCACGGGCGTACCGGCAGAGAGAGTCACAGGTCAGGCCAAGGGGCTCGGCTGTTTCCTGCAGGTCCCCCATCTGATCAGCACTCTCCATATATACCACTGCCCTCTCTGCTCAAAACACATACATCCAGGCAGGGATCAGTGTAGCAATTCAAACCATTCTATAATTGTTCATTTTACATTATGTGCATTATACATTCAAATTGTATTTTATTTTACTCGTTTGAGTGGTTTTATGTACCAAAAACAGTTCCTTTTACATTATTATTTCCAAAGTCTCTTTTCCTCTAAGAAATAAACAGGCGGGTTTTGTTAATGTACCTTTAGTGCTAACAAATGTGAACCAATGTAATCAATAAGTAGAATTTATTAATTTCTATATAAGAGTGTTTAATGATCTTATCCGCTATGCAAAACTCCAGTCTCTGTATTTACAGGCAGCACTGGATTGACAGTGGAGAGACTCATGGTGGAGTGCTGACAGGATGTCCTGCTTTAATAGGCATTTTGAGGACTTTTCACATCCAGTTTGTGTTCCTGATTTTTTTTCACTGAAACCTCCACATATAAACTTTTCAAATACTTAAGAATGTGCGAAGAGAGCTCCTAGTGGAAGGAGAAATTTATGCAGTATGGAAAGGCGATGGGGAATTATCATGCATCTTAAATGTAGTGTTTTGTGATATGGGCCCTTTGTCCACCATTTCTCTTCTAAAAAGTAGTAAAAAAAAAGAATGCTTTGTCCATTTAGGTGACTCAGGTGACAAAAATGTGCAATATGCCACTGCTACCACTAGAGGGATCTGAGACAAAAACAGCTGAAAAGTGGAAAGACGATCAATTTCTCATGGAAGCCCTTTGTGCAACCCTGCATCATTACCCAACGTAATCTACTGTGTAAGCACCAGGTCCAGTGTTTAGGGCTAGAGAAAAATGACCTTAACACTAAACATCTGGCTGTGACACAGACATGTGTGAAGGCGGTACGAAGTCAGAAGCCAAACGTAATTATGTGCTTGAACACACATATTTTACGCTTCCCAGGGACGCAGGAAGGCGTTTTAAGCTTTAAGAAATGGTAAGCAGCCTATAGACGGTGATTTCAAGCAAAATGATTTGCCATTTGTTCCTATATAAACTTTCCTTTAAAAATTGTTGTTGGTAAATGCTCATGTGCTACAATGTGGCAAGAGAAAACAATCTATACACAAATGACATCAGTCCACTGAGGAACAACCGGTCCACGGCACTGCCTCATTCTGGATGTTATAGTTCTTCTTTATATAGTTGGAAAAAATAATGTATTTCAAATCACAGGTCATTATTTCAAGACATTATTTAAACAACCAAAAGATAATGAATGAGTGAAGCAATTTAAAAAGAAAATAGATAAATAAAAAGCATCATAAAAAAAAAATTCCGGCCTCAAAACAAGCTCTCATAGTCTTTGTTATGTTCAAATAATTTTTAAAGTTCAGTTTAGTTGCTGCTGTACTCTCTGTACCCTTGTTGCTGAGGCTTCATATGAATGGCATGTAATTTCGATCACATTTTCTACTAGTTCTACTATGAGCTTACCAATAAAGTCCCACACAAAGATATTTTTCTGGAAAAGACGTGCTGTGCGAAAGCCATGATAGAAGAACTGCTCCAGTGCTCCCACCAACCCTCCTTCACCACACAGCAAAACAGTCAGACTCCCTCTCTGACAGGGAAGAGGAGGCAGAGTCAACGAGAGTACACACAAAGTAGTAACACTTCTGAAATCCCACACTTACACACACATGCACGCACGCACACACTCACCTCCTTCTCTGGTTTGTGAAAATGTTTGAGGATGTTGTTCACTGCCTCACTAATGGCCTCCTGTATCTGATCTATAGTTGGTTCTAGGGAGAAACCAAAACAAGTTATAAAACCCCTCTTTCTGGGAATTCTTTATATCATATCAAGGAATTCTTTAAGGTTCCAAAAACACAATGTATCATATTTAAAATGTTTGTATGGTGCCACATGTTCTCTGTTATACTTGGTGACAGTAAAGCATTTGCAAGTAAAGTAAAGCATTTGCAAGAATGTAAACGGACTGTTACGTTTACATTACAGGACAGAAAATCTGCTGAAATACATCCATCATTATGTATGTAGCTGTGCAGAGTAAGGCTTTGTTGTTAATTATCAATAACTGCCATGAAATGAGAAGTGGAAGTTATGGTATACTCTTCTGTTTTGTAAGCACGAGAGCTCTAAGCCACATCTGTGGTCTGAAACTCCAGTCTTTGTTGTTTTGTATAAAACTACGATGAGTAATTTTGTGAGGGAGTAGTCACGTGGCTACACAGGAAAAACAGCAGTAGAAACAGTATTTCATTCTTAATGTTAGTCTTACGTTTGGTCATAATAAGGTCTTTTCACAAAAATGCACTTTATTATGAAACAAAGGGAGAGAAAACAATGGAGCACTGAATAGTTAGAAAAGCCACACTGTGTGTGAAGGAGTGTGAGACTCTCCTTCAGCTCAGTGTTACAAACTGAACTGAACAAAACATGAGCTCTGATGTGAAAGACAGAATTAATGTATTCTGTAGTTAGTATATATTCTTTTAAAGCCCCTTGTTTTTAACATGTTTATTTTGCCTTTTAAACTCCGACTCGGAGCTGAGGTAGCCGGCCCTAGTCCGAAGCGAACAGGCCAGTGTTTCTGGCAAAAGCTCTGACAACAGATCTCCTCACTGTTCACACTTACTGTTGCCTCGTCCTGTGATCGAGGTGATGCTGATTCGTCGAAGTTGTGAGGGTGAGCGCTGTGGAGGCGGGGTCTTGCTTCCTCGTACCACCTCCTCATCGCTGCACGGAACCACTAATTCACCGATCAGAATTCGCTCCAGACTGCCATCATCCACACCTTTACCGAGCCACCGGCCACACGGGAACCTGAGGAGCGCAGCAGATCAAAAATAAGTTCAAAAAAATATTTATTATATTTTATTAAAAGGAGGAAGAAATTAAGTGCATGGCTCACTTGTATGTGTGTCCTGTTATCTCATTGCGGACCATCACACAGTCCACCAGCCACTTGGCCAGGAGCCCAGCGTTATCATGACCCAACTGCACAGTGGTCAGCTTTCCCAGGTTCTGGCACTGTATGGCACAGATACACACACACAAACACAAACAGAGCATGAGAGTCTATAATGTCAGCAATGCTAAGAAGGTGTCTCAAAGTGGCTGAATAAGCATTTGAGAGAGGGTGTTAGTAAGTGAAGGGAAAAGACAAGGCAAACACCACCTTTAAAGGAGTACTCTACCATTTTTTCAGCCTAAATGTCTACCCATCTCATTTCTGGCTATTAGCATCAATTACCATGAATGAACCATCTGTCCTTTGACCTCTATTGTAAGGCTGATTGGAGTCAGAGGGGTTTCTGTTCCTTTACCAAGTATAAGGAAACAGTCCTAAATGATGGTATGTGGTAACTGATTTTATGATCCAGATGTAGCAGACAGAGAACAGGCTGAAGAATGCTGGAGTATTCCTTTAAACCCAAGTGGGAACATTTGCTTTATTGATGTTCAAGCCGAGGCCACCTGCAAGTGGATCCTACAACACTAATCTACACTCTATACCTATGTACAGCACTTAGCTATGAATCTGCTTTGCGAACACATAAAACCAGAATGTCTGGTTACAGACATAAAGTTACATTAAGATTTTAAAACACTAACTGTATGTCATTTTCATGGAGACGAAAAACAGCCTTTACACTTAACGGTTTCTGCTTACTGCAGAAGAGCCCCAGTCTGGTTTTTATTGATTGCTTTACACACTGTTTTACACTCTGAGAGCCTGCTGCATGAAAATGACGAACAAGTAAACAAGTAACTTCTAGAAAATTCAAAGTCCACAAGAGTATCGAGAAGGTGCCAGTAAAAAAAGAACAGATAAGGAAATAAGAGAAGTGAGCAGAGAGATACTGGTGTGGATGGAAGGAAGGAAGGAAGGAAGGAGAGAGAGAGAGAGAGGAGAGAGAGAGAGAGAAGAGAGAGAGATATATATGGGGGAAAACATGGAGACATGGTTCTCCTAACCTTGAAGAGGGCGGAGATGTGCGTGTGAGGCCTAAAGGCAGACTAGGAAAGGAGACATGATGGGTTAAGACATGATGGATGATTGACAGCATGAGAAATGGCAATGATTGGCTCTCCTCGCTTCAGCATCTCACTGAGACAAGACGGCATCACCACTCACTCATCTCTGATTCTAAAGTAAGGCTCTCTTCAGAACATACTCTTAAGACGCACACAGACACTGTCTTCATCACCATATCAAAAAATAAGCTGTTCTGATATTCAGCTGTCCTCACTCCCATGGAGAGAACTGTTTATGCTCCTATTCACGACCTTATTAATAGCTTATTATATTGTTAAGAAAATATTTACAAGAGAACGTGCCTCACAGTGTCATGTACCTGTGATATCCCAACACACCCCACCTGAAATGTTCCAGCATCAGTTATCACACTGAATAAATCACCACCTCAAAACTTCACCATCTCCCAAAATAAACAACAGCAGCACAACCATGAGTGCCATAAAATTAATTTATACACAAGTGACTAAAATGCGTAATTGTGTTGGTAGAATGACATTTCCTTTATATGCTTAAATTAATTCAACTCCATTAATAATAATATAATAATAAAATATAATATCCAGTGATAATCCTGTAGTTTTCATTTGGTTTTGTCCTCATTTTTGTTGTTTTGGATAAAATGCACAAATGACTAGACACAGAAAATGCTCAAGGCTATAAAAAACAGGCTGAAAGAGAAGAAAGAGGAGATACAGCTAGTTCTCATGACTGAAACGCAGATACACACTGCAGCTGTTTCCCAGTCACTAGCTGTTACTATGAAAACGGCTCAAGAACAGTGTGATGTCAGAGCACTCACATCAAACGTCATCTCCAGAACGTTCTTTGGAATCTGCATGATGCCGGAGTCGCCGAGTTCACCCGACACGCACACCCACGGGTTTGACGTCGTCATGGCGTTGCTCAGTTTCTTAATGGGGATGATGACAGCCCGATAGGGAATCACTGTAGTAATAAAACAAGACCCACAGCTTTACAGAGTGGCACATGAATGGGATATATTGTGAATGTCACACTGAAATAATGAAAGCAGTGAAAGACAGAGAGGAAACGGTGAATAGACAAAATCTAATAGACACCATTTTTCATTTACCCCAGACATGGTTGATCAGTTTAGATTTTTTGTTTGGTTACCCAAATCATTTCCATAAACACGTTCAACCCCCCCACCCCCCTTTAATTTGCACACTTTCAGATACAGAACTGAAAAGAATTCTATCAAGGACTCTCCCTTCTAAAGAAAAATAAAAAAATCCTATTCAACCAAGGAAGCCCGCACCCTGCATATTTTCAGAGGTGCCAACATAATGTGGACGGCTTGGCCATGAGATTTATATAAACTCAAGCACACATCAGAGGAACACAACCATTTTTAACATTTGGCCCCAACAGACAGCAGCTGTATTTTAGATTTTATAAAGACATTTACACATAGAGCCATACCATTAAATATAAAGTGACTGTATTTATTTTGTTATTAGAAGGCACAGGGACAGCTGGGGTGAAGGGAGGAGACAGAGCCAGTGAGAGAAAGGAAAAGGAGAACAGGACACAGAAGAGATTAAAGGATGAGTTAAAGCTGAAAACGGCCATTTCAATTGCTTTTTGAAAATGAAAAAAATCCTTTACACAAAGCCATGATTTCATTGGAAAAGCACCAGTAAATGAAAACCCTGGTGTGTGCGTTTGTGTACTCACTGATGGTAGTGAATACACTGGTGAAGCAGAAATAGTCCACAGCATTCAGACTCAGCAGATGAAAGAGAAACTGCTCCTTCTCCTCCTCACATCGTAGGAAGGCATAACGCTTATACAATTTCCTGCAGAGGTGTTAAACATTTATTACACCCAGACTACACACATCACCTCCAAAAGTTCATCAGAGAAGATTCACAATTTTAGACCATTTTTTATTGGTCCATTCATCATAAACAATGTTCACACACAAAAAAGACACATTGTGTAAATGGTGTAAACAAACAGAGGTTACAAGATTAGATATGAAAGCAGTAAAATGTAGTCAGTAATTATGTTTACATGCACACTAACAGCTTGAAATCAGTCTAATAGACTAATGACCCAAAATTCTACCATTCTCACTTTTAACTCTTGCACAGAGGCGTTCAGTAGATTATTACGATTATTGGGTCAATGGTTATGATGTTAAATTAAGAAACATTTTGGTCACAACACAAATAAACAGGTTGATTAGTCCTTTATATAGCCTGTGTAAACCCTTGGAGTTTGGGTTCTTAGACTAAATCAGAATGTATGGAGGATACTGTGTGCAGGCAATGTGCGGACATACTTGGTTAAGGCCTGGTTGGACAAAAGCTGTTTGAGGTGCTGGGAGAGCAGCTTCTTCTCTAAAGAGAGCCGGATCCAGGCTCGTGCACGACCCACATCCGTCTTTATCTCCCCCATGTTCTGGATGTGCCTATAGGAGAAGGGAAGTGGGAGGAGGGAATGAAAGAAACCAAACGGAAATATCTCTCACCACCTACCGCCTAGACCTGGCTCATAGAAATACAGTTAGGTATTTTTAAAAACCTTTTAAAACATATACAGAGCTCTTAAAGGGTTTCTGGCATCATCTGATGTGGGTCAGGGAGTTTAAAAAGAGCTTTAGAAATCTCTCTGGGTCATGCCTTTCTGTGCCTGAAGTAATATTGTGGTGCTCATTCACCATCAGTGCAGAAACTAGCTAATATAGGTCAGTCCAGGTTGGAGCAGAAAAGAGTAGCAAACCCTCCTAATAGTGTATTGAATTTTTAATTGTAACCTCTTAGGCAATGTTTTGTGATTTTTTTTATAAATAAAGAGAGTAAATAAATACTTAAAATTGCCCCAAAAATTTCAAATAATTCAGGAAAGCAATACCAAAAATGGACATCAGTTTATTTCTATTTGAGTGTTCTACATTAACCACTAGGCTAATACTGAACACACAGAAGCAATGAATCACCCACCTCATGTCCTGCACCACAGAAACACGAAGTGCTGGAAGACCGATAGAAGACTCAGACTTCCGTCTCTCCTGTCCATTAGACACTGCAGTGGTGGAAAAAGAGCGCGTTAATGATGGATTAGCAGTGTGAGGACATTTTTGTGCACTCAAACGGACATTTATTCTTATTTAGCCAAAATATTTTTAGGTTCTATCCAGCATGTAAAGAAATAGAGTTATTGGATTAAACAGGTAAAGACTGATATCTTATTAGTACTGCTGAGCATGAGAACAGCATATTAAGGCAGGATAATCTAAACCAATGCATGTTTGTATTGTGTGGCTGAGTGTGTGCATGCGTGTATAAGAAGATGCCAGTACCTGGAGACTCAGCTTGTTGCTCTGCTTTCTCCTCTCTTACTTGGTAATGAATTAAGTGGGACCACAATGCAGATTTTCCCTGAAGACACGCACACACGCACACACAAAAAATCAAGCAAACATCTCATATAACACAAAAATTGAAGCATATAAAGTGCATGTGAGTGATTTGACCTGCACTGAGTATTCTTTTAAATGACAGGTGCTCATTCAGAATATTAACTGTGGGAGCTTTTTTTTGTCTTTTTGATTTGGGAGTGCACCAGTATTTACCTGTTTGACCTGCAGGCCGTGGCTCCATATTCTCTCCAGCAGGTCACAAAGACTGGCTATTAGAGTGTTCTCTTCCAGCCCAGTGATATTAGCCTCTCCATGGCCCAGCTCCACAGCCTCTCGACCCATTTTCTCCACCAGCATTCTCTTAGTCTGGACACGCACACGCACACGCACATTAAAACAAGCTACTCTGCACTGCAGTGAGCGTCTTCACCTTCAGTTAATGAAACGGACTACAAATGAGTAAGTGAAAACAATTCAAGCAAACACAGATGTTATGTGCGAGTGTGTGGTTGGGAGACTGACCTTCATTCTGCACTCCTTTAATAAGCCCTCCACAAATTTCCAGTTGGTCTGTGCAATGACAGCTGGGGAGAGGTCCGACAGTTTGGGCTGTCTCAGATTCTTCCCTAGACTCCGGGCCTCCTGCATGTACTTCTACAAAAAGACACATGCATGTAAAATGTCTGTGTACATACATACATACATACAAATATTACTGTTAAAACTTTTAGACAAGTGCTTAAATAAATATTTATAAAACAACAATTTCTGAGAAAGATACTATTATTGATTCTTGCAATCAACATATGAAGAAATGAGGGGTGGCTCAAGACTCTTTTGTGCTCCTGCACATAAAATAATAATAAAAAATTACATTAGTGACATTATATCAAGAGCTTTGTTGCAGAATGATTACAGAACATTTGAAAGAATTTTAAAACGCTCTCTCTCTCATGATAAATGTTGTAAAAAAGTTTTTTTCCCCAATTAGCACCACCTAAAGCTTCCCATGTACCTTTTGCGGTCACATTGTTGCAAATTATCTTTCCCCAACACCACCAACATTTTAAATGGTATTCAGTTTCAGTGACAATGCTGTAAGAGTGCATTATTTTTAACCTAGGCCTGTCACAATTACAAAACTGTCTGCTCACAATAATTTGAGTTGGTCATGTTTCATAGTTGTTGGCCTTCCATATGTTCACTACACAAATAGAACATGAATGTGGTGAACAGCTGGGTTGAAGCAAATGCATATAAAAAGAAGGAAACATTTTTAAGACACACTGTGGGTTTAAAATTGTAATTGGTGCTGCAGCAGTTTGGAAGGTTTGTTTATTATAACATTTGTTTAAATTAACACATTTGGAGGGCAGCAGCAATTACATTTGTTTAGTTGAGTTATTTATATCCTCAGTTAAGAGCTGCCTGTAAGACAGCTGAGATGTAAGATGTCTAATCAGCAAACCTGGCCACAAACTTTAATTTGCCTTTCATACAATGAACAAAAAAGACAAACTGTTAATCAGATATTTTTTGGCAATTTATGATCAGCTACATTTCTATGATTGTGACAGACCTAGTTCAGCCGGAGGGAATACTGGGTTACGGCCTGTGCTTATGGGACGATGGAAGAGGTGAAGTCAGAAGGTAAGATGGCTATAAGGGTGTAAAAGCAAAAGTTTTATCCAATCGTTTGGACACTACAGCAGCACAAGTTTGCAATTCCTACTGAAACAACTACAGTGTTCATACAGCTTTCATGCTAGGTTTCAGGTGGTTAAGATGTTAAGGAGGTGCTGATTAAGGGTTCAGGCATGTTGAAACAGGGTTCAGCTGGTCACACAATGTCAGGCCTCAACATACCAGGCAGCAGGCTGAGAAGGACTTTTTGGGTGGCTTAACGGGAGGGGGTGGTGCTTTGTCCCACTCCCAGAATGCCATAGAGTTCTGCACCACCAGACACCCCTCCACCTGCTGCGGAGTGGTACAGCCCACACCCACAGCATTCAATTGATAGACGCCACAAACAAAAGACAAGAAAAAGAAAGGAAAGAGCAGAAAGAAAAGGAAAGCCAGCATGCACACAAATAAAGAAAAGATTCAGGCAAGAAGACTTGACTTAAGAGAAAACATTCAATTAAGGAAACAAACTTGGGAGAAGTAGCAGATGTCCAAGACTCACAGGAAAATGAACATTTAAAATGGAAGCAGCAGATTCACAAAAATGTTTAACATCTGTTCCATAACTTGTGAGTTGGAAATGCACACAGCACTTAGTGAACATACAATGCAGTCCAGCGATGGAATTGAATTGGAAATAAGAGAAGTATAATGGCAGCTGAGGTACCATGTGAGAAAAACAGCCATTAGTAATGAGGAACTTCTAGCAAATTGCACATTAGTATGAAAACTATTACAACAATTAGTTTTTAGCTCTTTCTGCAATTTCACTTTAATGGACTCTCCACAGCTGTTCAGTAATTTCACAATTCTAATTGTGAAAATGAAAGAATACACTGGACTCAACAGATTGGGATAATAAGAGACTCCAGACTGAGGAAAGGTGACATTAATGACAGAGTGAGTGGGAGAGAGAAAAGGAAAATGAAAGGACAGTCATCCTGTACCTCCTTGAGTTCATTGTCAAGCCCGAGAGGGTCAGGCTGCTGTCTGGGCCAGTCCCTCCGGCGCGGAGCTGGACCAGTGCGATTAGACCACCTGCTGGCAGACCACTTATTAGTCAGACATCATACATACATGTGCGCACACACGCACGCACGCACGCACACACGCGCACACACACACACACACACACAAATGTGGTAGACCTGAGCTGCTGACAGGGTCGCCTGTTTACTGCTTTAGATTACGTTCTAAGAGCACCCGCGTGTAGTGAAAAAATGCGCTGTTGTGTTTTGTTAAAAAAAAAAGCCTATTTTTATAGTGTAAACCCTAAACATGTCCCAGATATGCTCCCAGAACACTTTACATTTTCTTTAAGGGTAAGGCATTAAATGGAGTTTAAAATAAAATGAAAGTAAACCCTATTCTCTGCCGAGATATGCAACTCGGAGGGTCGCTGGACAAAAGTATTGGGTAAGTATTGGGACAAAAGCGATGTGAACAGTTTTCGAGGAATAACTCCTGATCTACTGGCTAAAATAAAATTAAACAAAAGCAGAGGCATGTTCTAAATGATCCTTCCTCAATATTCCCTTTCCACAGGATAAAGAAAGAGGACAATGGGAACTTTTAGTAAGAGTTATATAAAAAAGGTTTCAAGTAACATTTAATTACAAATTCGATCATCATCATCATTACAACATCTGTCTGCTAATCATAGAGTTTATTACCGCATGCTGTAGGTTCAGTAAACAGTATGGGTGGACTGGTTGAAGCGAGGAGGGACAGATTAGAGAACATCTCTCTTGGTCTTGCACCCGTGTGTCTATTTGACAATGTGTCATTCAGTACCAAAACTCACTTATTGTTCGTCGGTCCAGAGGCGAGCACATCAGCCTGCAGCCTGGGGAAGAAGCCCTGCTGGTACTTGCCCTGGCCAATCTTCATGTCCAGTAAATGGGGATGGATGGCTGTGTGGTCAATCTTCATAAGCCGCTGCTCAATGGCCTGAGCTGGAGGCGGGAAAAAAGAGAAAAAAGATAAGTCTAACTGGGGCATGCAGGAAAAAACAATTGCTCGGATTTCTTTCAATATGAGCAAAGAACATACTGCTAAAAAGCAAAGAATTGCTAAAAAAAAAAAAAAAAAAAGAAAAAATAAAGTTCTTTTGTTTACAAATAATGTTTATCTTTAGAAATATACACGAGTGAACACAAGTTGTAATAATGTGTATATTCTTTTTAAAACAAATACAATGGTGGCATTGCTCACCATTCACTGAGCCAAGGGCAAGCACATTCCCATTTAAAATTCCACTGCTTGCTGTTCCCTCCTCTGTAAGAGGCTACTTGTGTAACATAACACAGGCATCGTAGTTGTAAGGTGAACTTGGCAAGGACAGATGTTTTAAAATAGGCCACCAACGCTGCATGTTCTAACTGTGTCTAAATTTAAATTCAGTATTTTAATATATGCTAATATGTTTCAAAACAGCAAGTGTCCGCACTGGTAGACAAGATTGTGATTGCAGCAAATCTGAACTATAATACTGAAGTATCAGCTCAAACACACAGCAGTGCAACACACACACACACACACACACACACACACACACACACACACACACACACACACACCCACACCCC
>JBBPDE010000128.1:17016862-17030576 GCA_037974605.1 Nannopetersius ansorgii
ATAAATTTATTCATTTATTCATTCATTCACCAAAACACAACGTGGTTTTTCACTATATACGGGTGTTCTTGGAATGTAAGCCACGCGAATAGTGGAGGGTTACTGTATTTGTTTTTACAGTGTTTCATTTGACTTGATGTTTAAACTCCAATAGGCTCTGTGTTCCTGGTTCTTAAAGGAGAAACTATTGAGAAATATACCTTTAAGTAATTATGTAAATCTGTGAATTTAACTTTCAGAGAAGCGATTAGTAATCCTAGCCTTAAAAACAGGCCTTGGCATGGAGGAGCTCTCTGTAAAGAAATAAAGACGTAGGAAAGAGTATTATTTTTCTCTCCTCCTTCTGTCAAGCACTGGGACTGAATGAACGTTGACGGGTCAGACGGGAAGAGGTGTCTCTCGGTGCTCAGCTCCACTTCTGCTCCAAACTCGCAGTGTCCTGGGAACCCCTGCATAAAGAGAAACCTCCCACAAACACCACCAGTCTTTTTCCAGTACACACATGAGTCATCTGTTTTGAAACAGAATGCTCTGTTCTGAGTCCTTTTGGTGGTTTTTGTTTATTGTTTTTTTTTTATTTGTGAAAGGAAAATTCAAAACATTTGCAGCATACTGACAGTGATGGTGATGAATTTCGACTTCTCTCTTCTCTCAGTCTTCACATAGAACGTGACTTGTATGTCTCTGATTGTGTCCTGCTCTTTCCTCTCCCCTCTCTCTGTCTCTGTCTCTCTCTAACCCCCAGGCTTGGTTTGGTGAGAAGTTTGAATCTCCACTGCAAAGCCCGCGTAGCCCCCTGATCCTGCGACATGGCCCTGGCCTCTCTGACGTATTCCAGTATGACCAGTGGCTAACTGTACGCCATGAAGCTACACTGTTCCCCATGCAAGAGGACCTTGCCATCTGGCTCACTGGAATGCTTGGTAATATTTGTGTAAACCTCTGGCCTAACAGCTCATTTTGATTTCAGTTCTTTAGGAAATACTGAGGATGACAAGCTAACTCGAAATCTATTTCTTTTTATCCTTAGGAAAACTAACATTTTATGGCAGCTTCTTTATTACCTTTCATATGATAATTGAAACCAAAAACATTCTTTGAACAGCATGTTTTTTTGTTTTTTTTTCTTCAAGTGAGTTTCAAGTGCAGGCATTTGAAGGCATCTATCAAACTTGCACATTTAAAACGTTGTCTACTAAAGATGTGCGTTTTCCATCATCTTATATATTATTTACAACAAATTGTAGTAATTTAAGTTATTTAGCACACATTGAGATCTTACTAGCTCTGGTTCCATTCTAAAGCTTGGTGGATGGTGGAAGTATGTTAAAGGTAGGGAGTTTTCTCACATATTTGGTGCCTTTAGATTACTGTGCATGCATTTCTACATTTCTAAACACAATAATGTGTGAAACATCACGCTAAACAATATGCAAGCTGATCTGTCTCTGGAGCTACAGTGTGTAAGGTAAGAGACACCGAAAATAATAGAGGGAGTTCCCATTCTTGATGATTTCCTTTCCACACCTGCCGACTTATACACCATATTTTACTGTGGTTAAAATAAGCTGATGGACAGAAAGGACTTCTCCTTTTTTGGGGCCTCTAGAGTGGGGGTCCAGTCATACCCATAAAGTGACCATGTGGATGCATGGGCACACAAGATCAGTTGTTTGAAGTTGTTGGTTAATATGAAAACCTGCAGATACCAAGGACCTTTGTGGAAAACACTGGGCGTCTCTGCTTGGAGGAATCTGGGTGGTGAAGTTTATTTCAAACTTTGTGATGTTTGTATTTGGTCAGATTTGCAGACTGTTAGTTTTATTTTGAGAATGTTTATGGTTATATATATGGTGTAATGTAATATCTGGTGTAATTTAAGTCCTTTTTCGATGGGCCAATGTTCAGTGCAGTTTGTTCACGAGAGAGATAATACATTTAGATTTGATTTTACATTTGTGGCCTCATATTAAACATGCTTAAATTGTATTCATGTTTTCCCGTAAGGTTTCTTAAGGTTTCTTACCTTAAGTTCTCTGCATTTGTCTTTGAATACTATGTCCACAAATGGCACACTGTAACTCCTGTAGCCAGTATAACAGGTCGAGTAAATCAATCAGAGACAGACAAAATCTTGGGGGTTGGTTTTTCCGAAAGTTAAGTCCTTGATTAAATGTTGCTTTTAAAGAATCTGACAGCCAATGAGGGTCAGTGACCCTTCAGACTAAGAATTACAGCCCACCATAAAGAGAAGAATAACAGTGTCGTATAAACAACCCTGCGGGGATCTAGGAGTCTCTTGGCCAAATGAAATGAAATGAAGATTAATAATAATAATAATAATACATTTTATTTGTCAGCGCCTTTCATGACTTTCAAGGTCACTTTACAGGAAATTAACTTGCATTAGACCATGCTATGAGCTGCACCATTTAAGTCCTGTTAATGTTCGGCTCTCACGGTCTCCCGCATTTCTTTTTGTCGTTAGGAGAGGAGGTAAGAGCTGAGCACTTCATGGTGGATCTGAATAACGGGGTGAAGCTGTGCCGACTTGCTGGAATTCTACAAAGTAAAATTCCCCAGGACTGTCTCTCAGACAAGAAGCAGGTCAGTCAAACGCAGAATAAAGAGGCTTGGAAAGTGAAAAGGAAACACTATCTTCTCTTGATTTTATTTTTTTCTATGGACCTGTGTGTTTATTTTTGACAGCCATTTCCTAAGAAGAAAGTGGTGTTTAAGAAAGACGCTTCTCCTGGGTCATTTTTTGCTCGAGACAATACGGCCAACTTCCTGTCTTGGTGCCGTCAAATTGGAGTAGATGAGACATATTTGTTTGAATCTGAGGGCTTGGGTAAGTTTTTTTAATGATTTAATATATATATGCAATGTCCAGCAAAATCAAGTCCCCTACTTTATTTGATTAGGCATAGATAAATGTGGTAGGGCCTTGTTTGCAAATGTTTATAGTCCGTTTTGGTTTTTTGCCTATTTGTCTTCCTTGTTTTCACCCACTGACTGAATCACTCTTGTCATACATGTGTGAAAGGCACACAGGTGCTTCCTCTGAGATGTCAATTTACCAGCCACATATTTTGGAGCTACAAGGCATTGAAGGGAAGCTAAACAGACCGGAGTTCACGGACCACTGAGTTCTGTGGATCGTTTATGGAATAGGTGTTAAACTGGTTTCCTTCTGGGTCACAGCTCCACAGAGATTTTTTCTCTTTTAATACTCTGACTTAAGCCCTTGATAATTAGCTGATTAGTAGAATCGGGTGCATTTAAGGCAGAATTATATATTTAGAACCGTAGTTGAGACCTTACATTTCAGAAGCTTTGCACGCTCTTCTGACATGTAAATGTAACAAAGCACATGAACCCGTGCAGTCCATTGAAGTAAACAAACTTGCTGTTGTATTTGACAGCCTGCTTGGTCTGCTCTGTTTTGGTCTACTCTGCTCTACTTCTAGAGCACCGTAATAAATACAGAATTCTATTTATTGAATTTTGTGATCAATGACCATGATTTGCTTTTAAAGAAATATCTGACATATGGAGACCTATTGCTGTATGTATCCTGGATTTCCCTTTGGAGCCCACATTCGGAGTCTAATCTGCTGTGCTTTGTGACCCTGTAAGCTCAGGCTGTGAGCCAATCTTGACTGTAAAACACCATAATTCCATTACAGGATTTTTGCAAACAATAACACTTCTTGTCTCTGCATGCACAAATATGTCCAAATATAGGTGCTTTAACCACAGTTTCCAGATGATTGTCTTACCTTCATCATCTGTATTTTGTTCCACCACTCACACATCTGGAATAACTATCATGTCATAATAAATTATAGAATTGTGCAGGTATAGTCCAAAACCAACAGATGTTTTTCTGTTTAAAGTTCCCTGATTCTGGGCTCTTTTCCTTATTCTGAATGTTTTTGTGTACAAAGGCAGTTGAAATTGCTATTTACTACATTCTACAAATAAATATGAATTCCTCTGTTTGAGCTTCGCTTGTCTCACTAAAGCTAGACCTGTTCATTAGTAAAATAATTTCTATTTGGACAATAGGCATCTTGGGCTAACATTATTAGGCTAAATTGTGCTTTGTGAAATACCACCCTGAATAAAAATTCAGTTTAGTAGGTGTATCTCAGTAGTGTATTTATTATACTGTGCTGGACACTGGATAGATTACTGAGGTATTATCTCAAAGCTGTACTGGAACAGAACATCCCGGCCATAAGTGAGAGCTAAACAAAGCCATTCTGTTCCATTTGGTAGAATACCTCTAACTCTCGTATACTGATTTAGTTTCCTGCATAATACATTTGTCCTGAAGTTATATTTGGATATGTTAAAGAAGCATGCTTTAGTGTACATTTGGCTATAAATCAAACTTCAGGTCCTTGGTAGTTCATTCTAAACTTTTTATCAAATGAAGCCTAAACGACCTGCTTACTCTTTCTAGTGTACGAGAGCCGTGAACAACAGATCAAACTGACCATAAACCCGTACGCTAAAGGCTCAGCTTGTCCTAGTAGATCTTCTGTAGTCGTGTGTCACCCTCTGAGCTAATTATGTGTGCTCGAATGGAGGCAGTAATCGGTTCAAACCGGCATGCTGTTGAGACTAAGACCCTCGCTCCTTTCAGTAATTGACCGTCGTCGTCTAAGCCCTTGCATGTCCTGAGCTACGGTTAAAAGCCGAACCCTAATGACTCTGGGATGGAGTCTTCGACCAATTAGCCTGAGTGATCCATGTTGTCCCAAACTGCAGGATGCTTTATGTTAAACATGCTTCTCTTCTTGTCAGGCTGTGCGTAATTAGAGATTACTGACTACTATATCTTGTCCCAGACGGGACTTGGTTGGTTATTATGCCAATCAGCTCAGGATGAAATCTACCGCAGAAAATTGAGCATGAACATGCCTACAGAATCCGATCTTTTCTAATGTAATAATAATGGTCATGTACATGGTACTGTGTTACTCAGTAGCTTTTTAACAAACATTTTATTGCATTACTTTGTTTACAAATGTGTTCTTTTTTCTTTAAGTTCTACACAAGGACCCTCGCCAGGTGTGTCTGTGTTTGCTGGAGCTTGGACGCATTATTTCTAAGTAAGTGATATAGATTTTTGCATCAGGCCTACCTGTAATTTCAGAATTAAAGGGAGTCCTCGGGTTACAGCAGGTCACTGTTTACGACGGTCAGTCCCTGTTATAAAAGGTGTGGTAGTAGATCAGTGGGACGAGTTTTCTGATTTTCTGCTCCAAAGTCAGGAAGTACTCTAGCTAAACTGAAATCTTCAGCCTGTACTTGCTTCAAAGTTTGGCTTCATCCTGTATGTTCAAGTAGGTCAGTTCTAATCTTATTTTGGGAATGAATTTAAGCTAATCAGCAAGAGCTGCTTGTTACAGATCTATTGTTTGCTCTCATGATATTTGTGTGGTGATGTGATCTTAGGTATGGCATTGAACCCCCTGTGTTGGTGAAACTGGAGAAGGAGATAGAACTGGAGGAATCTCTGCTAATGACCAGAGAGCCTGGCCCTCCAGTCAAGACCTTCACAGTGTGCTGTCAGCATGGAGGCCTGTACCATGCCGTGAGTATGGCTGTCACCATGGAGATGGACCAGTCACTATACCACAAGACTGGGAAACATCTCAGCAGGGTTAACTGCGCCTTATTTGCAGTGAACTTTTTTCCTCAAATTTTCCAGAATGCACTTCGTTTGTCATGTACAAGCACAAATATAAGATCTAGTTTACCATGCTATTTTATAAAATTTGTGCATATTTGAGCTCCTCACTTTTTGTCCTGACAAGGATCTCACCATCTGTGCAGCATTACAGTCGACCTAGTTCTTGCATAGCTAATTTGATTCAGTTTGTTTTCATATGCTGTATAAACAGCCCTCCTTGTTTAGGATGAAACCCCATGAGATGAAATGTGGTCTTGTGACCGAGTGATACCACGAACACATTGAACAAACACTTGTATTTCTCAAATATATAATCACATCGCTAGTTTCACACAGTTCTACTCTCAGGTTCCTGAAATTGAGTTTACATTGTTTACTTTGAATTTTCTTTCTCTGTACGTACACACTTGTCATCTGAAACTCATGTCATCTAATTTTTCTTAGAACCTCAATTTAGTTATAATAGAGTGAGTTATGACAATTTCAAAGACTAAAATGGCAGTTTTAGTGTTTCCAAAATGAAATCCTATTAAATTGTAGAACTCAGCTGTCACTTTTAAGTCTAGAAAGTGCAAAGTTTTTTGTGTCTCAGTTTTGTAACTCAGTTCTCAATGTGAGATCTGTATTAGGCAAGCTTTTGCATTGTGTATGTGGAAAAAGACATGTACAATTTATCTGTGTGCTTCTTATGCAGGACCATTCTGACTCCGAGGACCCTCCCTGTAACTGCTCTCAGAAGTTTTCTATTGAGTATCTGGCAGAGGGACGCTACAGGCTGGGGGATAAGATCCTCTTCATTAGGGTGAGACTTTGAGTGTATTGAAATGGTAATGATTTGTTTAGAGAGCTGTACATAGATGAAATTGTTTCCATCTCCAACCATCCCCATCATTCATTATCTTGTCCCTACCTGCCTCATTCCTTCTGACACCCATCACTGGATTCACCCCATATCTGTGAGCCCCAGCAGTGTAACCACTTTGTCCCCCATACTGTCACAATACATCCAAATATTTATTAGTGACTGTTAGTGATTATATGCTGTTTAGCATCACGCCCTTAACCGTGGTAAAAAAAAACCCAAACAAAAACAAATGTAACGTCTCTTGGCATATTGGTGTAGTTGATCACACCACCAGGCCAGGTTTGAATTCTACTGTGCTACCAACACACATGGAAACCTGTCTTGAAAATTTGTTGATGGCCCAGTGAGACACATCTGACTGGGTTAGTGGAGTTCTGTCACGGGTAAAGCGTGTTCTTAAACACAGTAGAAAGCAGAGTGCCTAAAATCCTTTTTAAGCAGGAATATGTTTTGTGTCAAGTGGCTAATTGAATGATTGATTATAATAATGATCAAATATATTTCATGTATGCTATGTCATTACCTCAGAATCAGAAAACTTTCTTTATCCCGGAGGAAATTGTTCACATCACGACTGCACAATCAGACAAGACATAATACAGAATAAAATACCTGAATATATAATAAATATACCTAGCAACAATACTGCTAAAGAAGAACTTAAGTCACAATACTTTTTGTTCACCAAATAACTGGCATGTTGATAAAGCTAATCTGTGATTTTTAAAATGGCAGTATAATTTTTGGGTCAAACGAACAATTTAATACATCTCGTTTTCCACAGAAAATGAATCTCAAAGGTATAAAAATGGCCCCTAAATCAAGAAAGGGCATAACATTTCCATAATATTCAGTCAAATGTGCACAATTCCCCACTGAAAATATATTGCCTTGTTTAGGCATAAATCCAACATTTCATAAGTAATATGTAAAATATTTAAGCCTGAAGCTTGTAAGCGATTGAAGTGACGGCCAGTTTTACAATAAATAATTCTGTCAGTATTTCCGTTAAAAGCATAATCACCGTTTCGTCCACACCTGTGGATGTAATATTTGATGAATAATATTTACAAAGAGAATTTTTTACAGGTCACGGTGCAGGACTAGTAAGTGACTGGTGTCTCAGTGGGATTTTATTTTGAGTCTAACAATATAAAACACCAAGTAGGAGCTTGGAGCCCTTTTTAGCAGATGTATGAATGTGCTGTTTGTTGGCATGTTGCCTTGGAGATCTCATTCACAACCATTAAACTAATCCACCAAAGCCAATCTAGTCTGTTTAAGTGCATGTGATCAACTACACTAATAATCTGTAAGTACTTACACATGCGGTTAACTAACTCCCGAACACGTGTTTTGAGTAAACCTTGTAAACTGTGGGTTTAAGTTGAGGTTTCAACTTGGATGTAATAGTTCACGTATTCACTAAGCAAGATATACTGAACCTACTTTTGTCTAAAAATTAAAGATTCTGGAGAGCTATGGTTCACCTGAATGTAGTTCAATATGTATGCCATGCAGAACATTTTAAAAAGTAGTAGTTTTAGGCACAGGCTATAAACCGCACACTTGGGATTTAACTAACAATGCTAAAGTTATCCATGGTCATGCTTAAATTGAATAGGAAAGAGGCTTAAAGCTTTTATTCCTGTTAACTGTTAATACGGAGAGATGCAAGCTATTCAGCAATGGTCACATTATATCACGTACCAGTTTCAATTGCATATTTATACAAACAGATAAAAAAATTAAACATACTCTATGAAACAGGCGATGGGAGTGTCTGATGAACTGCAAAATTCAAGGCATACCCTTCGGCAACAACAGTTTTTATAAGCTGTTCAAAACGTTCAAAATGTCTTGCATATGACTTTGGGTTGTAATGAGTTTTAGTGAATAGACCCTTTTTGGAAAGTCTGTGGAAAACATTCCATAGTTCAGACCCTACTGTGATTTACTTACATACACACACAGTGCATGTTTTCAGATATTATGTGCCCCCAAAACATCTGATCCAGCTTTTGATGACCTTGGTTACCTGTTGAGGTTGATCAGGTGTGTTGGAGCAGGAGATAGATGAATGTGTTCATGGTATGGTGCGCCAAGGACTAAACCACCAGAGTATTCTGCAGTGACAGTATTCAGTGATAATCTTTGAAACTGAATTCACTATTAGTTTTTCTCTTGCCTCTGCCAACAAGAGACTGACAAACAATTCACTCATGCAATCTGAAACTGAAATACCAAAGTAATTCTAAAGTTTTCCTTCATAACATCAAATACATCTACTTATCTCAAGAAGTTATGATCAATGTTTTTGAAGTCTTTGGTGACTCATGCACTTAAAAATCTGCTTAAATGTGCTTAAAATCTTGAGTTTATTATTTATTACACCATAAGATGGTTTTATTTTTCTTTTATCTCTCCTACTCAGATGCTTCATGGAAAGCATGTGATGGTGCGCGTGGGCGGTGGATGGGACACTCTGAAGGGTTTCTTGCTGAAGTATGACCCTGGTCGTGTGCTGCAGTTCACCACTCTGGAGCAGAAGATTCTTGCTTATCAGAAAGGCACATCCGTCCCCACCTCAAGCACGCAATCATCCCAGCTGCCCACCATGGACCCTCTTGCTGCTGTTAACCTTCCCTCTTCCTCTGCTGCTTCCTCTTCCTCCTCTTCCTCGTCTTCTTCATCGGTCAGTACTGCCAAAACTGGTAGGCCTGCCTCTGGCTCCACCACACCACGAGGTTGCGCACAGTCGCCAGTCTCCACCCCTTCCCTGCCAAGAAAAGCAGCAGCAGCTCTTAAAAAGACTCTTCAGATGCCAATTGCCTCTCCCAAGACCACCCCTCTCTCCTCTCCATCTCATAAGAGAAGCCCTTTACCGCATTCACTTTCAGGCGGGATGTCCCAGAGAGGAGCTCTTCCCTCCTCCAGGCTGAAGCTTCGTCCGCATGCAAGTCCCTCTCAGCCTCGCAGTCCTGTCTGCCCAGAGCCCACCTGCAAACAGCCCAAACCTTCTGCTACACTGTCCCCGGCTTCCCTCCAGAAACCTCCTCAGCAGGATGGGCGCCCACCTCATGCCCCTATACGCTCACGGCTTGCTCAGAGGCGCTCCCCCTCCCCTACTACACGACAGCAGACAGACATTAGAAAGACAAGACCAGTCTTAACTCGACCAGCAGGCCTGGCAGAGACCAAAACATCACCAGCACCAGTTAACACCAGAACACCAGTCAGTTCTAAAGCACAGGTTAACACTAAAGCACAAAGCCCAGCCCCCTCCCCCCGGACCATTACACCCTCCTCCAGAGCTCCTCACATCACCGTGACCAAAGCTTCAGCAGGGCCTGTTGGAGTGAGGACAAGAACTCCACACACTACAGCATCCACACAGACCCACAGTACAAAATCCACTCAGGCCACACCCACCGCGGATAGGAAACCTCAAACCAGCAATAACATCCCACTTAAAACTAACTCTGCTCAGAGCCGAACAGCAAAACTAAACCCAAGAACTGTCCGCCAGAAACAGGCATCCCAGACAATGGCTGCCAAAACCACAGAGGAGCCCTACTTTGAGATGAATAGTAAGAAAAAGAAGCTGAGGAGCTAAGCGTGCAGGCAGTGGTGGGAGTTTTTTCTCTACTTCCTTTTTCTATTAATGGGTAGTTTTGCTTGGGTTTTCCTCTTTCCAAGGTGTAGCACTTTGCCAGCCCAAGGCTTTAGACCCACACAATGAATGCAATACGGTTTATAATCTTCTTTCTTTTTCCAGTTGTCCAAGTTATGTTTTATAATTTATTTGTTGTACTTTTATTTGTGCCATATGAAAAGGGTCAGCAGATCTCTGTTTTATTTTAAGAGCGAACACTAAACATCCTTTCACTGCCCTTCAATGAACAGCAGAAAGCGTGGCTTGTGCCTTGTTATTCAGCGGTCTTGTTGTAATACAGCTAGTTTACATTTATTCAGTAATGGTGGTATTGATTGTTGAGCTCAATAATAGATACAAAAGAATTTAATTCATGCAGTGACTCAACATGACACTACTTGCAAATTTAAAACAGCTCCACTGTAATGCTCAGTAATCAGTGTATTTCTGATTTTGATCAAATGAATAACACCTGTTGACTGACTACTGACTGATTAACTGCATCTACATACAGTATAAGCATTGTGAATACTGTTCCACGCAAACTCCTTTAATGTAGAAACCTATTTTGTCTTCCTCTTATGCTGCTATGGTAACCAAAGGCAGTTTTGCATGGACCTTAAATGCAAGGAGCATTGTAGACGCAGGCATGCATCATGGGGGAGGGGAGTGGGGGTATTAAAGAACTTCAGTGAGCACATTTAGCATAATTAGTGTTTCTGTGCCTTAAACGTAGAAAAGATTAGTGAGTAATCCCTTTTATTTATTTTTTAATAGTGATTCCATGTTCTTCACGAACAGTTTTGATGTGGTGTGATCTAAATGTTATGCAAGTATCTTGGTTAGCTAGCAAGCTAGCTATGAAGATAGGAACTACCTCTAGATGTGCACACAAATCATTACTACTGACTGAATGAAGACCATATTACTATATTTTAACTGCTTTGAGCAATATCATGCTGACAATTATTGCTTCAGTTGTTTGATTTGCAGCGTATGCCAAACTTGATTTTATGTCCTCTTCAAAAATTGGCCCTTTTATATGGTGGTGTGTGTTCTTGACTGTTAAGGTGTGAGTACTAGTTTGGTTTCTTTTTAACAGCACTTTACAAGGATCTGTTTGAATGTAGTATCTCTAATGTGTGTATGTGTAAATTGCTTTCTTTGTGTTGCATCAAATAAAGTGTTCTGTTCTTTGGATAAAATGTTCAAGATCCTTTGTTAATCTCATTCATTTTGGATCATTCACCATTAGTACAGAATCTCACTGATGTTCTCCTGGCTAAATGCAACCAAATCCCCACAGCAATGTTCCAACATCAGTTCCAGTTCCTCATTAATGCTCACTGGCGTACTATACCGAGTTACATTGTTTTTAATTTGAACAGATTTGAACCTGCTCTCACATAATGTTGGTTGGTGGTATGAGAGCAGGGAGTGCCACCGTTGGGTTGTCCACCATTTTTAAAAAAATAAAATATATATATATAAAAATATATATATATATATATAACACCTACACTTGATCTGTATGGGGTCATGTGAAACTATGACGACTGGTCCTATGACATGATTTTCAATTTAAGATTTTTTAAACAGTATTAGGAGTTCCCCTAGCCTGCTTATGGTCCAGCAATGACTAGAAATGGAAAAAGATGTAAAGAATGCTTAGATCATTCTGCTTCACCGTTGAGTACGACAGCTCAGATGCCCCAATCTGGAATTTGGCCACAACATACGGGGAAAGCTTGCTGCCCCCTTTTTTTAACATTTATATTGTTTATGTTCAATTTGAATGTTCTTTTCTTCTCTCTCTGACCTAATTTTCCAAAAATATGCTTTCCCTTAACGCTGTCACTGATGACATTTGTTAGCATGAATTTGTGAGGTAAAAACCTTTAAATTATAGTCAACTTGACTTGTGGAGGTAGCTCAGTGGGTAGGATACTTACCTCCAGATCAAGAGGTCGTGGGTTCGAATCCTACCTTCAGCACCACCACTGGGTCCCTGAGCAAGACCCTTAACCCCAAGTTGCTCCAGGGAGAGACTGCCCCCTGTAGTTAGGGAAGTGAAGTCGTGGATAGAAGTCTCTGGTAAATGCAATGCAAGGTTTTTGATAGTATACATTCAGAGGAAATCTGTAAACTAACTTGGAACAATTTCTGCACGTGTTTTTGCACATAATTTGAATTACAATCTTTTACTTTAAATTTAAAGTGTTATTTTTACTTTATTGCCATACAGGTGCTTGATAAATACTGTCATTTTACTAATTAATTGGTAAAATGACAGTACTTCTCAGCTGAATTAGCAGTGCTGTTTTGTTGCCATAATTTAGGAGAAATCTGTAAAATAACAGACTTAATCTTCTGAAATTTTAGAATTTTAAGTCAAGTTTTTGATCATAATAACAAGGAAAAACTGTAAAACAACAGTTTCCCTGGAAAAGCTTGAGGGGTGAGGTCCCGTTTGGGCGTACGCAATGGTTATAAATGAGACCCCTGGTCTAGCTAAACTGCTGAAAATTATATCTGGATCAGTTCCAACTCTCCTTGGTTCAGCAACAAACCTCCGACAAGTAAGTCAACTTAATGCTGTATAATTTTGATGCTTTGTTGTATATGATTACCTAGTTTTTCCCTCAGAATGTGGCTGTGACATTAGCTCTGTCAGGGGACCTTTAAAAAACAACAACAAAAAAAGAAGAACCCACATCCTGTCTCTGGGTTGGGTTATGTGACTTCTATGGCATGCAGTATCAGGGGGTCTGCAGCCGCCCAAACACCAGACTATAGTTGTTTTACATCACTCTTATGCCCGCAGTGTTGACCCAGTGTTATTTTGCTGGAGCTGCAAGTCTGAGTTGCATGATCAGAATTCACATCTTTAGATCTTAAGCATATTAATGTTCAAACCAGAGCTTGCGTGACTGTTGCTGCAGTCAAAACAAAAATCCTCATCATGTTCCTCAAACCACTCCTAAATAATGTTTGCTCTCAGGAGCTCAGTGAATTCCAGCGTGGGACCTTGATAGGATGCCATCTGTGCAAGTCCAATACTAAATACTCCACAGTCAACTGTCAGTGGTATTATAACAAAGTGGAAGCAGTTGGGAACGACAGCAACTCAGCCACGAAGTGGTGCCACGTAAACTGATGGAGCTCAGTCAGCGGATGCTGAGGCACATAGTGCTCAGAGTTAATTGCTACAGACCTCCAAACTTCATGTGGCCTTCAGATTAGCTCAAGAACAGTGTAGAGAGCTTCATGGAATTGATTTTTATGGCTGAGCAGCTGCATCCAGACCATACATCACCAAGTGCAATGCAAAGCGTCGGATGCAGTGGGTGTAAATCACGCTGCCACTGGACTCTAGAGCAGTGGAGGCGCGTTCTCTGGAGTGATGAATTGCGACTCTCCATCTGGAGATCTGATGGACCAATCTGGGTTTGGCAGTTGCCAGGAGAACGGTACTTGTCTGACTGCA
>JBBPDE010000128.1:17067800-17080664 GCA_037974605.1 Nannopetersius ansorgii
ACACACACACACACACACACACACACACACACACACACACACACACACACACACACACACACACACACAGAGTACATTTGTCAGAGGCTTTTATTCAAAGTGACTTATAATTCTTAATTCTTGTATTTGTATTTATTGTAACTCTTGTTTGTGGCTGTGTGTAGGTCTCCTCCACTGGCAGGCAGTAGTCCAGCTCCTCCCCGGCAGAAAGCTATAGTCAATCACCCCAGTGCGGCTCTAATGGCCCTGCGCCGCGGCTCACGTAACCTGGTGTTCAGGGACTTCACAGTAAGTATTTATTTACTCGTGTATATATTTATTTTAGGCCTTTTCTTTTATTTTGTGTTTCTCTGAATAATCTGTTTAGTGATTATGTTAAGAAAAGATTCTCCCATTCTCTTCCTTCTCGTAGGATGATAAAGAGGGACCAATGACCAAACATATTAGATTAACTGCTGCCTTAACGTTAAAGAACATCGCCAAGTATTCAGACTGTGGACGAAAGTAAGTACATTTTCTTTTTTTTGTAGCCCAAACAGTGCGTCACTCAAATATGAATGATAAAACAATATCAGCTCATCATCTGAGGAGTTTGAAAAGGTTTCATGTTATTATTGGATATGAGAATCTGAGCTGCCACCTGATATGTCCAAGCAAACTTCATTTTAAATGGCCACATATATAATGTAATTTAATGTCAAGGACTTGTTTGGGTAAATATGAGGTTAAGTTTTACAAAATGCATAGTTCTGTGTGTGAAAAAATATAATGGGCTGAGATGCTTTCAAAGCTGTTGAAATACTCACTTGATAAGACGCATCTCACACATCTATGGAATTCCGAATTAACCACAGTATTCCTCGTAGAGAACAATGCATTTTTAATAATATCTGACTAGTGTTGCCTAGCAACCAAAGGCTGCTGTTATCAAACCACACCGAATGTTGAATTGCGTGGCTCTTTTTTTTTTTACTTTTTTTATTAAGGCAAAAACTTGGCATGGTAATTGTACCACTGTTATGAAGTTTTTAGTGTCTCTGCCATGAGTCACCCCTTAACCTCGGTAAAATGACTACATCCTTTGCTGCACTGCCATTCATGGCTTAGGTCTTTCATTTACTTTTTAGAAACGTGCTACAGCTGTAAAAGCCTGTATCTGACAGTCTGTCAGCCGGTGCGTTGAGGCAGGGGTTTGCTGCATGCCTACCTCAGCATGGCTAATCTCGTGTGTGTGTGTCTTTTTTGCAGGTTGGTGAAGCGGCATGAGAGCCACCTCTCTGTGCTGGCACTCAGCAGTATGGAGGTTTCCACCACACTTGCTAAATGCCTTTACGAACTCGCGCGCTCTCTGCAGGCTTGAGCCCAGCTGAACCCAAAAACATTCAAGCAGAAAAAAAGAAATTTCGTCCTTTTGCTGGCATGTGATGTGTCGGCGATTGCGGCCGTGGGCAATGCCTCTCCTCCCCTTCTCACCACTCCCTCCATTCCATTCTCTGTGCGTTGGGATTTCTGCACCACCTCACCACCCCATTCACTTACAAACTGCCACGGGTCTTCCACCAGCCACTCAGAAACCAGCGCACGCTCAACTCTTTCGAAACGAGCCACTTCTCCGCCCCACCCCTGAAACAGGCTTCCTCTCCACTCCCAACCGAATGAGCACATTTTTTTTTGGTCCTGGAGGAGCGGTGGAAGGGGCAGGGGGTCTCGGACAGGGTGGGAGAGGAGGTGTGGGTGGGGTCAGTGGATGAGGGGGTGGAGCAGGGGCAACAGAGGTGTGGCTAGATTGTTTGTTTTTCTTTAGAAGTTGATAGCTTTGGTTTTCTTACTTGAGCCGATTATATTTTCACTTATTTATTACTGAAATAAATACCAATATGATTAAATGAGAAAAAAATTCTTGTAAATATTTGTGAATAAATATAAAGTAAAACAAACACAAAAAAAACATCTTTCATGCCGCTGCAGCCACTGGAGAGTTCACTCTGTGGAGTATCAGAAGCATTATCTTGGTAGAATAATTTTTTTTTTTTCTTCCTTTTTTAGATCCCTGGTTACTTGTATGAGATGTGATTCTATACTCAGCAGTGGATGAATGTACTTAAAAACTTGTAAATATTCTACAAAGGTACTGATGCTGTAAAGTTTAGGGAGGGGGAGGGGGGTGGGGAACAGGTATTTTTTTTGTGGAACTGTGATTTTTTTTTTTCCCTTTTTTGTTTTTCTTTTCCATTTTTGTACTATTACAACTTGTAGAACTCATTTTGCTGGCTGAAAGAGTATGGAATAATATATCTCATGTTATTTTGTAGAAGAGCAAAAACAAAACAAAAAAAAAACAAAAAACACAAATATTGAAGGTATTTCCCCCCTCCAACATGTATCCACTATAAGCGTCACTGTGTGAGCCCTGTGCCCGCACCAAATTCTTTTTGTATTTGTAAATTGGTTTAAATACATGGAGTTTTATACAGGTTTTCTCCTGTGTTATTTGCTTTCTGTGCATATGATATTTTCCTCCCTACCTTTTTTCTATCTTAATATAGTGTGGAATTTTATCATACTATTTTTTCATTCTTAATACCATGCCACATTCCGGCTCCCTGCTTCCCAGGCTGTCCTCCCTAAAGTGTGTCGTGTAACATTTATAACTGCCTGTTGTGTTAGCATCCGAGCTGGGGCTCTCCCCTTCACCATTTCTGCAGTGTCTGTAGGGTGTGCGATATATACATATACCTAACAGTCTGTTCTAGGTTGGCTTAATTTACTTGGGTGACTGTTTATAGTTTTTAAATAAAAGACTGAACATTTTTGCCATTGTTTGAGATAAGAGTTTTTTCTTTTGGTAATATTTGTTTTGCATTTTGTGTGTGCAGCTTTTATCTTCAAACGCAAAAGGTGCTTTCCCCATTGCCCCTCCACCTCTTTTCTGTATTTTTTTTTTTGTTTCTAGCCTGTTCGTGTTGCAGAATCTAATAAAAAAAAACCCAATTGTAATAGTTTAGGTTTAACTATTTGGAATTAAGTATATATATAAATATATATACACATTTGACTGCCTCATCAATCCACCTGCTTTTGTGCACTTGTGAATATATATAGTCTCATAATTACAATATTAGCAAGGAAATGCAGGTATTACATGGATATTGGGGGTGTGGGAGGTGACAGTCCTGTTGCTGAAAGATTTGGGTAAAAATGAAGAAGCTGTGTTCTCTGTCTCTGGAGGCCTCCCGGCCTTATAGACAACTGATTTACGTCGGGAGCGATTGATAATCTGTTATGCTGAATCAAGTGTGTTGAAGTTGTTTGGTGCTGTTTTTTCCCCAAAAGTATAAAAGCTGATTCTGAAATGGTAGCAACAGCATCACACTGTCCTCCCCACCCCAGCGGAGATCTCATCACAAAGACTATTTTGTGAAACCACTCAGGGCAGCAGCAGAAATCAAACCGCTGGTCTAGATGACACGACTGCACAGCAGGCCCTTTACAGATCACAGAATATTTGCTGAATGAGTAACCGCACATTAAAGCTTCTGAATCTATCAAGTATTTTTTTCAGCCAGACAATTCAAGAGACTGTTTAAAAGAACTATTACCTACAAAACATCTCTGTTTATATGCACTTCATTTCAGGCCTGAATGTGAGAAGGTGAAAGCTATTAGCTTTGTCCTGTGTGTATAATTGTCTCTCAATGCAGTGATGGATACTCCTTACATCATTCTTGATTAATATTAGCCGAAGTGTCAAATCTTTAGATTTTCTATTATATCTGATGCTTCAAAAGTACATACTGAAAGATGCCACCAGTTTTTTTTTGGTTACCCTTTTATTATTAAGGAAAGTGTCACTTAAAATGACTATTTCATGTTCAAAATATATTTTATTCTTGCACATATCAGTAAGAAGGGAAAGGTCAATCCCTACACTTCCCTGGGACAGCGCTAAACAGTACATGATAAACACTAAAGTATTCATAAATGTACAGTTTATACATTTCGGCAGACATAGATGACCATTATCATTATAACCTGCACAGGATTCAGCTCTACATGTAATGACAACTTTAAAACATTACTTTGTCCTACGACCCTAAAATAGATGGCCAAAAACAAATAGGAAGAGTAAGTGACAGCTTTTTTTTTTTTTTTAAAGTTTTGCTCTGGGAGGCAAATAAATACACTGGTTGTGCAGTACAGCAGTACAGGGACTCAACCTGCATTTCCACTGACAAGCTGCCCATCCTCCCAACAACTCACAAAATCTCCAGCCACACGGACAGCAATAACAGAGCAAATGCACATTTATTCAGGACTTCGAGATTCTGATGCATAAAAAAGGAAAATGACGAACTTTAATGCGGTTACTTCATTAAGGTCCAAGGGGGAGAAAGAGAGAGGGAGAGATCCAGAAGTACCACTCTGTTCACCACTTACAGCTACTCCATAGACTGAAAAATGCCAATAATGTAATCAAACATTGCGAGAGATTTTAAAAGTAAAGAGCGACCTACCCCTCATGTACACACTTGTTCATGTTTACAGCAGTGACCCCCATACGACACCCACACACACCTCAAAAGAAAAAGCAATTAAAGGGCAGTTGCACTATATGAAATTCAAATTAAACAAAATATGCAATCTATAGAAAAATCTTTGTCAGCAAATATGAAAAGAAGCTCCAGTCAGATCAGCCTGTGTGGCACAGGCCATTTTTTTGGAGAAATTGCACTTGTGCGGACGCCAGAGCAGTCTCCCTCAGTTTTTATCCGTTTTGTTCTTGCGAACGTGCTTGTATTTGTCGACGTATGCTTTCACAAGGTTCGCCACTTTATCGGCATTAACCTCTCCACTCTTGCTGTGGCAGACCTGAAAAAACAAAGCATGAAATAAGAAGCCTAGTACGCCACTGTACAGCCTAGCAGACAAGAGAAATGAGTTTTCTCCCAACTCATACAGTACAAACACTAATAAGTTGCACCTCCTCAGCCCTGAATTTACCTGAGATGGTACGAAACCAATCCTATCCACAAAGTGCTGGTGTGGTTACAGATTTTAAGTAGCTAAGTAAGTAAATGAATAAATAAACAAATCAGGAGAACAGCTAGGCAGCTATTTTAAGAATGAGACCAGTTGATTAAACAAGTGGAATCAGGTGAGCTCCCGCTTAACTGGAATGAAAACCTACAGCCCTTTAAGAATCCAATTGGTGATCCTTGCTGTAGTGCCAAGCAAACAGCAGTATCTCTGCTCCAGGTAGTCGATGCGAGTGAACAAATACAACCAATAATATGAGAATGTGACATTGCTCTCTTGACTTAGTGATAACTTGTTCATGGCAGTCACTACTTGTATACCATCAAGCAATACTGTTCTGAAGCCTCTTTAGCTCCAGTAGAGCTTCCCCTTGTGTTAACACAGCATTTGCAAGAAAATGTTCTGCTTCTTCAATGTGCTCCAATTGTAGGGTCAAGACCAACCCTCAACAGAATCAGTCGCAGGTGTAACACATCAGTGCAAATGCTTTCCTAAACACTTATAGGAAAAGCATTTCCACTGGTGTTGCTTACACCTTATTACAGTACCGACTGCAGACATTGAGATTATTCAACTGTATGTTCTTTTCTGCACCAAATCCAGGCATTAAAATGTATTTCCACATATTTCTGGTCATGTACTGTAACATGTAGAGCAGAGGCACCCGATTTCACTCCTCAAGGTCTGTAAATGGGCACCCCTGCTGTAAACAGAAGAAAGAACACTTACTTTTTCTACAGCTTTGCGTACAATCTCCTTGTACTCCTCCTTGGTGATGTCTTTCTTCTGATAGTATGGCTTGATGGCTGCTTTCACCTCGCTGACGGCTCTTTCCTGAATCTGTAATTTCTGTGGCAAACATAAGTGGCGGTTTTATACCTTTGTGCCACTAAATAGTAGGATTCTTGTTTATAATGACCTAATGAGAGTCCACTAACCTTCTCCTTCTTGGAACTGTCTGCATGGGCTTTGCTGTGAGAGGGGGGCTGGGTAGTCGAAGATGGCTGAGCCACGCTCAGTGTGCTGGTTGGGTGAGCCTGTGAAGGTGCTGCTTTGTTTGGGGTCACTTTCAGAGGGGCTTTTGCTGGCACAGGAAAACTTGTAATGACCTGGTGAAAGGCATGCACACTTTCAAAATCACTTACAGTGCCCAACAGCCATTTTGTTTGAATCCAGCAGGACCACTGAATGGTATACTACACCTTCACCTTCATAACAAAAATTACACCCAAATAAAAACATTTCAAAATAAAGAACAGTAAATAATAAAGAAAAATGGTTTGGGCAACAAACCTGAGGGAGGCTGTCAGTTGGCAAGACAGTGAGGCTGCCCTGCTGAACAGGGGGAGGTGGTGGAGGGGGTGGTGGTAGGCTCTGCACAGCCATGGGAGGTATCGTAAGAGGTGGCCCTGCCGGATGCAGGTGTACAGGTATTTGAGGGGGAATGGCGAATGGAGCAGGCTGGAGGCTGACAGAAGGTGCCCGTGGCCCCATAGGCCCCATTGGGTAGCGCAGGACCCCCAGCACATTGAGCTGGTGGGGCATTACAGCAGGTGGGGCTGGGACTGCTTCATTAGGCAGATGGGTGCTTGGCTCACTCTGTGGCAAATCTAAAGAGAACAACACACAATAGCTAGACACAATTATTGACAACAAAACAAATCAAGCATGTCTGACAAAGTTACAGATGGAAAACCAATGACTGGACTTGGTGCTGAGTTTAAGTTCAGGTATAATTTAAGGTCTTTTTGAAAAAAAAGTCATGTTTTAAAAACTATACGGTAGTTTAAAAGCACCAAATTCTGCAGTGTTTGGCAGCATGATGCAGTCTAATATCATTCTTGTTTATTTTTGTGAACAAAGACCATTAAACAAGCAATGTAACTTGCTTTAAAAAGTATGTCACCAATAACTAACAAATGTATTTCACACAAACAGCACCAATGTTCTACTTGAGTTGAAAGTGCTACTTCATTTTTTAAGCAACTATAAACAAATGCAACATTTCAAATCTATTTCTGCTAATAATATTCAAGTTGTTTAGCTAGCCACACAACAGTAGAAAGTAAATTAGGAGGTTCTGCTGTATGTGAGAGGGCAGAGAAAGGTGCAAATTACTGGGGAGGCCTGGGGACGTCTGGTTTCCCTAATTTATTAATCCTCCAAAGAAAGTGCTTAAAGGGTGTGTTCTGTAATTATATTTATTCAATAATTGTAATTATTTAAAAAAATAAATAAATAAATTCACTAGCCATCAGAAAGACAACTTTCTGAACACACACCTTATACAGTGTTTATTTATGAATGACAAACTAATCAAGTGACTATATAATAAGCAAAAGAAAAAATAATTACATATTCAACAAATGTATGCCAGTGAACTAGTGCAATGAAACTTTTGAATAATACAATACACACACTGCTTCCAGAAATTTCTAGCAAATACACACCCGTTTGTTTGGTGAAACCAGCTGCAGGCTGGTCCTCCTCTTGTCTGTTCCAGATGCTACCACCTGGCCCAGGCCCCCGCTCTCTTCGTGAGTAGTAGTTCTGTACATCAGCAGGCAGGGTTCGGCGCACTGCCCAACTGGAAGCAGAAGACCATCCAGACCGGTCCAATGGTGTATCAGACATTTCAGGCTCTTTTCGTTTCCCTCCAGGCCTGTTTTCATTGAAACGACTATAGGAGTCGCTCCCTGCGTTATTTGCAGTCCCTGAGAAAGAGTTACGCTGCTGCCGCCAGTGATCTGTTGACTCCCCCTGAAATCCAGAGGAACGCTGCGCAGCCCGACCACGGCCTCGTTCAGGACCCCAGCCTCCTCGAGGCCAAGTGTCTGTTGGAGCATCACCACAATTCTCGTCAAAGCGCTGCTCACGCTCCCTGCTGTCTGCATTCACCCATGACCTTTCCTTCACCCAGGGCGGATTTTCAGATTGGCCTCTATCTGGCGAGGTCTCATGGAGGTTGCCATTGCCTGAAGAGTTGGACTCTCTTGCTGAAAACTGATTCTGCCTGTCCGAATTGTTCCTCCAGTTGGAATTTCGGAAGTTACGTGCACCCCTCCATCCGTCACTTCCCCAAGAATCCCTCTTCCGTGGTGACTGTGTCCCTTGATCACTGCGGTCTGGGGACAGGCTTCTCCTGTTTGGTCGGTTTCTTGACCTCGAACGGGACCTCGAGCGACTGCGAGAACGACTGCGAGAACGACTGCGAGAACGTCTCCTGCTTCGCCGGTCTCTGCTGCGATTCCTTCTGGAGCTGCCCCTTTCCTCTTCATGGTCGCGGCCTCGACTCCTAGGTGGTGGTGAGCTTGTATTGCGACTACGATCCCGATCTCTTGACCTCGACCTCCGTGATCCTTCCTCTCTTGACTCCCTTTTTGGGGACCAGGTGGTTGTGGGCGAGTGGAAACGAGACTTTCTCGACCGCCCATCTCTCCTGTCTGAGCCTCTTTGGTCTTTTGAATGTTCAGACTTGGGCTCCTGTTCTTGGGTCTTCTGCTCTCTGTCCTGACTAGGGACTTGGTCAGTAGAAAAGACTGGAGGTGCAGGAGCAGCAGTACTACTCTCAGGCACCATCTCAGGAAGAAAGGACGTGTTGTCTGAGCCAGGTGAATCACAATCCATAGGAATGGAATCAGTGTTATCCTGATGACCACTGACGTCTGGAGATCCCACTTGCTTTGTCTCGGGAGTCACTAAAAAGTCCGGTTCTTTTATAGAACAGTTTTCCACAGATACAGAAGGTTTGGAGACCTCATTTGTTACACTTTCACACTCACTTGATTCTACCGGAGTTTCAGATTCTGGTTTCTTGTCCAAAGGGCTCACTGTGGCAGTAGTCAAATCATCCTGAGGTTGGTCAGTTAAACTGTCCGAAGTGTCACCAGATCCTATTACCTTTAGGTGCTCATCACATGGAGTAGAGAGCAGGAATTCCTTTTCAACAGATTGTTCTCTCTCAGGTTCTGCTGGTTCCTTTTCAACTGTCTCTTTTTCAGAGCAATCCAGATTCTCTTGAGGCAATGCTTGATAGTCCTTTGGCTCAACCACATTCTCCATCTCAGAGTCCTCATCACACTGTTGCTGGAGAACAGGTGAAACAGCATCACACTCAACTGGGCTCGCAAGATACTCAGTGTCCATTTTTGACCCATCTTCTTGATCTACATCTTCATGATCTACAGAATCTGAACCTACATCCACATTTACACTCACATCGCCTTGATGGGGACTCTGAGCTGTGTTTGCCTCCTCATTGGTCCCCAGTTCCTCTGACTCTTCTACATCAACAACAGTTTTCTCCAGACTCCCCTGCCCAGCTTCTGGTTCTTTTTCAGTGTCTTCCTCCTCGCTTTCAACCACTGTCTGTCGAGTAGACTTCTTTTTTGAGCCTCCTTTCCTTTTGATGCCAGGCTTCTGTTTGCCAACCTGCTTTTCTTTACTTGTGGAAGCATGTGTGTCACTTAATGCACTGCCAGAAGGAGATGATGAGTCAGAGTCTGACTGCTGAGGCTGAGTGGATAAAGGCTCCTCATTCACACTCTTCCTCTGTCTGGTTGAGCGCCGAGATGCAACGTTCTCTTCTTGATCTGTGGAGTTTTTTGATCCAGATCCTCTCGTACCCTTTCTTCCCTCACCTTTGGGACACGTGACTGCACAAACCTTTCCATAAAGAACTGAGGGATGCAAAACATGTAATGAATGTTGGGCAATTCAATACTTAAAATCATATAATCATATAGGGGGTCCTTGGGTTACGACAGTCTGTTTACATCGCTCCCGCCCATGAAAAAAAAACAAAACAAAACAACAACAGTAGTGTCGTATTCACGGACTACGTGGGTGAACTAGTTTGGTTGCAAGTGCCAGAAGAATACAGTTTACACAGAATCTGATGTAATGCAATGTATGAATGAGGGAGTTGGCGCCAGTGTGCCAACCATGTTTCTACTAGGGTATTCTGACTAAAATTTCAGTTTAGATGACTGTTGTAGGAACGGATCTGTGTCGTAACTCAGGGACGCCCTGTAATGCCTTCTTCTATGATGTGCTGGTCCAAGAGAAAATAAAAACAAAACACAGTGTTACATGAAGTTTTATAAAGCTCACCTGGGAATCCAGATCTCACTGGACATGGAGAGGTAGACAGTATGAATTGTGGTTGATGAAATGAATGAGCACGGAGGCAGTGTCTGAAACGACTAAAAAAAAATGAGGACATTTATTACATATATATCGCAAATACACGTCAACTGCGTAATAGACAACAGGCTACTATTTGACAAGTTAGGCACGTTATTAAGTCTAATACTCCCTGTTGGCTGTAACTGGGATAGATTAAAATTTGGGTGCAAGTGTGTAGTCACCTTGCCAAATGCGCAGAGGAAGTGGGAACAGGGACAGGCAGCCACTGATGTTCTATCATATTTCTCCGATACGGTCTCCAGTCCTCATCTGCTGGCTCCTCTTCAGACAAGACAATAGACTCTGTGCTGCACAGCAATACCATTAATGATGAGTACAGGTTTTGATAATTTTTTGCTAGAGCAACTTAACGCAAATAGGACTTTCTACTTTAAGAAAGTGTACCTTCATTCTGTAAACCATGTAAAGATTTTTGTTACTGTTCTTGTTTTTTTGGGGGACTTCGTGTCTGACATCCTCGATACAAATGTTGCTTTGAAAACTTTGGTATAAGTGTTGTCACATTTCTTTTACAGCCAAAACATACTGAAAATTGGTATTTGGCCCAGTGACTGGTCTAACTGTCTGTCGTTGTGCTTGTTACTTTAGAAGCAAAGTTATTTTGTCCATTTGTTGTGGATTACTTACACGATTTGGGTTAGCATGCTGAGTGACTCCCCCTGCTGGGCTGGCAGCCCAGGTTGAATATTTTGAGAAAGCAGCTGCGAGTGGCATTTCTCTGTTCTCACCTGTACAGGAAATTGAAGAACTATTTTGCAACAAGCTTTTGAAGTTTGAAATATTTTAATCTATTAATAAAAGCCAGTAATAACAGTGTGACATATGGGGCAACAAACCTTTTTTCTCTTTTTTGAAGAATCCCTATCACCTGTTGGCAACCAAAGCATACACAAAATGCAGCTTGTTATTTTTTGTCTATTTAATGGACAGCAAATTCTTTCACAATGAAAGAATTATAGACTTCAGCAGCAGTCAGAATCACTCCAGTCATTTATCATCCAGAGAAAAAAACATTACTGGTTTGATGTCATGACAACTGGGTAAATACTTACATATTTGACATTTTAGCTCACTGTGGGCTCTTTTCCCCTCCTCTACTCCTAGTTTTGAAGTCGCCTCCCTATAGTTAACAACATTTACTATATAAGTACACTGGTAGACATGTAATGGAAAAGAGTACATAAGAGTACCAGTCAACTTTAATGGGGGAAAGAATGTAGAAAATAAAAATTTACCTTGAAGAGCCTTTCACTGTTTCATCACTTTTACGGGTGCATACATCAGCTGTTTTTACAGGAATCTGTAGAAACAACATGGGTCAGTTTGGATATGACATGCAGTTGAGAGAGGTATAGCTCTTAATAGTAAAGACCAATTTGCAGAAATAATACCCAACCTTGATGTATCCCAGCACAGGGTCATGTCTGCAGACTGCACTGAATGGCCTCCGGTCTACTGGGCAGGCTTGCACCAGCTATGCCACAACAGACAATCATCATAATCATGTTTGTGAAGTGCCATCATTGAAAATGCATGGACATGCAGAGACAAACCTAAAACTGCAGCTTCTCTATCAAGTAATATGGGGGAAACAACAGCCTTGGCGTGTCTTTATTACGGGCTTATTGTGCTTATCACACGTTATCATATTCCCACAACACTATGAAGAAAAGCAGTAATTTTTTAAATCATACACATTGATTTTTTATTTATTTCACAGCGATGTCAGTGGCATCAGAGGCACTCACTCAACTACGAATTGATAAAATGGCAGAAACAACAAAAGACTAAATGTTGTAAGGTTTTTTTTTAGCACCCTGGTCGTCAATCAGATTTAAGACCTGAGGCTAGCCTGGACAGCAAAAACACACAGAACATACTTTCTGCAGTCTCTTCCAACCACAGCTTTGTCACATGTAGACACGTACATGAAGGAGGAATTGTAATATTTTTGCTGTTGCTCATGTAAACACTGTATTAAGTTGTCGATTGTTGTTACTTCAGAATATGTTGACTGAGGTTTGTGGCCAATTTTGAGAACAAACATACTAGCTTTTGTAAAACCCAGTGGGGCAGGGGAGATCTTTTAAGGGGGCTCTCCTTAATGCTGTGGTGGACCTTGCTAAGAATGTTTACATGCAGGCAGTAAATTAACAACATATATGGACACAATACCCCTTTACATGCACTTTCAATTCTGATGTATACTACTGGCAAGGTGTAAAGGTGTACTGATAGCATAACATGATGAGGTTTTTGGGTAGGCAGATTATGTTTTTGCAACAGTGTAGAGGCTTTTTGAATGAGGCAAACCTGAGCCCAGCGCAGGATGCAGCTGAAACAGTACAGGTGACTACAGCTATCAGGCACGGCACGCTCTGAAGGCCTGGGGATGTTCAAACAGATAGGACAGCACTGGTTTTCCTCATCCTCCAACCCATCTTCTGCACCCTGCATGCCTGACAATGCAAAACACACTACAGGTTAAATCTCCCCACAAACATTAAAGGAAAAGAGACACAAAACCAGTACATACATTTAAAGTAGAGGTGGGCATAGATTAATTTTTTTAATCTAGATTAATCTCATTGTAATCTTGAGATTAATCTAGATTAAAAT
>JBBPDE010000128.1:17080764-17094676 GCA_037974605.1 Nannopetersius ansorgii
ACACACACACACACACACACACACACACACACACACACACACACACACACACACACACACACACACACACAGAATGCCCTATTTTCCCCCAAATTCAGCTACATTCAATTTATTGAATACTACTTTTATTGAATACTACTTTGTTGGTGTACACATTCATGGCAGTGCAAAGATGTGTGGTGTGTGTAATTGTATGTGGTGGGCTGTTATACCCCTGCCTCTAACTGATGTTTAAGTTTGTTATCTTCTGCTGACTTTCATTTCATGGATTGCATGCATTACTGCATGCTTACTGGAGAATGTCATCAGACAACCCAGAATTCATAGCTCCATCAAATGGTAAGCTGTTCTGGTCCAGTGACAGCAGTCTAATCCTGTGGTACTGCCCCCACCATGTTTCACAGTTAGGTTGGGGTTCTTATGCTGCATTACAATGTTCAGTTGTCAAACATAATGTGTCCCATTCAAGCCATGATGTTTTGTTTTTGACTTTTAGATCCAGAGGAGATTCTTTTAGGAATCTACTGGCTCATCCATGTGGTCTTTTGGAAACTTTAAGTGGACAGTAATGTTCCTCAGGGAGATGTATGGCTTCCTTCCTGTTATCATTCCATATACATTTTTGTTGTGTTTGCCTGGTGGTGGCCAAGAACACTGATACCCATAGATGTTACTGTTTTGTTTGTGCCCTCCATGAAAAACAGCTGTTGATGCTGTAAAGTGTAGGGTATGTCCCATCCTGCTATAATAATTCCAGTGCCCAAAGTCAATTGTAATGACAAGGACAGATTTGTGTCGAAATTCAGAGAACTCTAAAGGTTTTGTAAGCTTCCTAGCAATGATATATAGGGTAAAAGTGCCTGATAAAATGGTGAAGGAATGTACTTAATGAACTGAAAACCATGTGTATCAATGTTATATTGCATTTGGGTATAGTGTACTATTTGTTTATTTAACTCTGTCTTATTTTTTTCATGTCTTAACTATATGCCTTATACTGAGTTGACTGCACCTTAAATTCTGTTATTCCTTGGAAAAGTGACAATGACAGCATTTATCTCATCTGTTTTTTTCTGCCAAGTAAACTCATTAACAAGAATGCTGAACATTGTCTTGTCCATTTGTATTATTGCTCGTGTTCTTTCTTGAGCTCCTTGTCCTGTTTCCACTTGGTCTTGTGTTCTGTCCTTATGTTGAACCATGGTCCTGGAGGAACATTGTTTCTTTGTTACTGTGTGTATATATATATATATATGACAGAAATGACAAAACCTACTTGACCAATGTTGAAGTGAAAATGGATCAGACATAAAGGTCCTGTACCTCTGAGATGAATGCTTTTCCTTTAGTTATTTGGTTCTCTAAACGGCCTGGTTATAGCTTTACAAAGGCTAACTCAGGATTATTTCAGTCCAGCTCCCATGAAACAAACATGCAAACCATACTGAAGTTGGGTTATCAGTATACTTTAATGGACATTAATTACATGATATACATAGTGTTTCATTGAAACAAGAGTGCAGCACTTGCAGGACTGGCCTCGAGGGTCGCTCTCCTAGCCCTCTCTTGTTTAACAATCAGTCAAGTAGTGTAAAAGAAAACGTGTGCCACAGCCAACCCACAAGTCGCCAAAACCAGAAGGGGGAGGGTGGGGGTGGACTCTTGTGCTCTCCTCAGAAAACCACTCTGAATACAGTCTCTTTGTTTCCAGTCAGAGGTGGAGGGAACTGATCTAACAAAGTCCTCACCCCAAACCGGTGGACAAAACATGAATAAGATCACTCAGTTCAATGGTTGATTTCAGAGTTGAAACATACTGAGCAAAACTGACAAAAAAAGAGAACTCATATATATACACTTCAACAGGTTGGTATATACACATATTTACAATGTATAAATATAGTAAAATAGATTAAATTACATTGATGTTCTTCCATAAATAAGTGTTGGACAATAACATCTTAGATGACACGAGGTTAGCGATTGGAAGCACAGTGAAATTTTACTAGAGTGTCTACAGGCTGCACACAAGCAGCCATTTCACTCAACGGGCTCATGAAAGACTGACCAGTGGACGTTGACAACGGTCTTTTCAATCCTCTTTTACGTCGTACTTTCTCAGTTAATTGCCATCTCCAATTATCTTCCTCTCCAGGTGAACAGGCAAAATAACTTTAAGCTGCCAATGGCTAACACTGAGATGGCAAGTCAAGTCATACAAACACTGAAAAACCTCTTCGGCTCCTAGGAAGTCTTAATGTACCGTCTTTTCAGCAATGTGAGGCTCCGCCATTAAAAAGCACACAAGATGTTGTATGGTTTATCAATACTGAACAACCACTGTATGTGGTTAAAATAAAATTGCATTCTTCCCTAAAGAAAAACTTTGGTGCCTCCTAAACGATAGAAGGACAGCGATCACTCGTTCTTGCTTTTTGAGCAATTAGGTTATTGCTGTAAAAGATGTTGCCTGGTTTTCATATAAGATTACAGTGTGCGTTACAGTAAATTCATTCTGCTGTTTCACTAACCGTGAACTCGGGTGAACAACTATGAATAAGCATTTTGTTCCATTAGTACATCTAAGCAAGTTTTTACAAGTAGTACAGTCAAAACGGCAATGTAACAAATACTTTCTAAGCAGTGTAGTAATGTCTCAGCCGACAACGTTCACATGTGTGCTGAATATTAAGTGCTTTTCAATATACAAACCAGTAGGAAATATTTTTGGCAAAGGTAAAAAAAAGTCGAAAGCTGGGCAGTTAGCCTCAAGTAAGATCCTGTTGTCACTGCTTTGTGTGTTGCGGCTTGGAGCTGGTTGAGTTTTGGGTGCAGATCAGAAGAGCAAAACCTGAATGCTGTGAAGCCGTCTTGCACTAAGCTATTTACTCAACTGCAAGACATTTGCAATTCTCGTGAAACAATGACCATATGTTTCGACTGCACCAGAACTACGTAAAAAAAAACAAACAAACAAAAACGAGCAGGAGAGAAAAAAAATGATCACAGCAACAAAAATAAAATAAAAAAAAATATATCACCATCTTTGTGGCCTAACAACATACTGTACAAAGTTCAGCACATTCTCTCAGAATGGTATGTAGATCTTTGCTCTAAGCTGGAAAAAGAGCAGTTATTTAATTTACGTTTGCAGTTTTAGCGATCAGGCTGGATGAGCTGGGCAGCAGCTCAGAGCCACTGCAGATATGCTCGACCTGCCTGACACTCTTGACGGGATAATGATGCTTAGTGCCCGTCACCATGGGCCTGTGCAACACCAGCATTGTGGATCCAGTCCAGGATGATCAGAGTCATGCTTCCAAACATGACAAGGACACCACTGGCGAGGAACAGGGATGCCTGCAGCAGAAAAAAGGCGACACGATTAGACATTACATGCAACATTACACATTTGTTTTGGCTTTGTGATTAGAAGTTAATCTTTTAGTTTAAATACTGAGTTAGATCTTATAACAATATTTTAATTAAGTCGACAAAATTCTTCTTACCCCTATCTTCTGGATAGACATCATAGACTCCTTCTTCACCAGTTTAATGTAGAAAGCAGAGGGCAAGATGAAGATCAACATAGCAGCAGCCGAGGCGCCTAGAAAGAGGACATGTCCGTTAGGTTCACCAAGCAGTTGTTCTATACTGTTGACTATGCAGTTATACAGAACTATTAGGGTAATTTTTTGTACACTGTGGTAAAAGCAATGCACCCTCAGTTGTTCTTAAGGTCCAGCTGTATACCTTAAGCTTTAAAAAAGGTACGATATATTCACCTTCCTTACAACTAACTTTTCATTATTAATGCTAGTGTTAAAAAAAACTCTATTTTTGCACTGTGTTTGTGCGGAAGAAGTAAACCTACCAATGAATCCAAAAATATCCTTGATGGAGGGGACAAAGATGACAAGAACGTTGACACTGGCCAGCAGGATGAAAGTGATAATGGTATGGCGGATCCAGCTGAACTCTTTGGAGGCACACAAAAGCTGGTTCACTGAGGTACGAATCTGAAACATCAAAGGACAGACGACTTAGTTTTTACATTTTGTGAGTCATAACAGACACACATTTGCATAGCGCTAACAGCTGTCAATGCCTTTAGTTTGAACTGTTATATAACTGAGAACTATGTTCCCTCTTTCTGCTAAAGCTAACTAGCAAAATGCATCTGCATGAATTATGTCTAAAAGTGGGTTTTGTGCATTATCTGGCAGCTATACTCACAGGGAAGAGGACCACAGGGACAGTAAGAGTGACAGCAGCCAGAACAGCCAGGCGCACAATCAGCAGCACGACATCAAACTTATACACCTTGGAATATGTGTGCAGAAGCTCAGATTCAACGGCATCTGTAAAGCACAAACACATTGTCATTAGATTACCTGAATTTGAGATTAAAATGGACATGCTTATTGTTGAGGACAGCCCCACTCTAGTCTTGTCAAACTCTGTTCTTTACTGCATAGGAGGCAGAAAAAAATGGCTTGCACAATATTTCCACTCTCCCAAGCAAGCCAAGAACATCTGCAAACATGTGATGTTATGTTCCTGCCATGACAAACAGCACAGGGGGACAGCTGTGAGGGCCTTTTTCTTTCTCAAGCCTTACATAAGACAAGCTTATTGAAGCGGAGCCCAGCAGACGGATGTTTCACTACCTCACACGCCAGCTTTTTATCTGCTGAAGTGGTGGAATCGGTCAGACTTTACAGTCTTTCTAACAGTCTACAGCAGGAGCTTTTCTTTGAATGTGTTTTTTTCACAAGAGAAAGAAGGTTTTGTGAAGTGTCATCACAAGCTCACCGTTAAAGGTCAGGTAGCCAAACAGAGCAGCCAGCAGATACATGACAAACATAGCAAAAAATGACACGTTGGCCACATTCTGCATCTTCTTCCGAGAACGACTGTGGAGAAAGAGAGCAAATGCTTAGCAATGCTAATGTAAAAGTACTGTAATGGATAAAACCATGACTTATTATTTACATCTCTGCATATTATTTAAGAGTGTCTAAGTGGACTTACTCTTTGAGCTCATCATACATGGGCAAAATGGCCGGGTGGCACACAAACGCAAAAGTGAGAATGGGAACAGCATATACAGTCTGGAGGAAGAGTACAAAAAACCCCATTAACAACAAATTCACACGAACAACTTATCAATGCACATAAAACTTAAACAATTTTCATACTGTAGCATTCCATGTTTCTGTACCTGTGAATTGAAGACAAAGTATTTGGGTGTGCAGACTGAGCTATTGACTTGTTCCGTCATGTTGTTCATGGTCATGTTGATGACGGCCATTGACAGAGGGCACGGGATTTGAAATGTCTTGTAGATCACCTGGAGAACAAAAACAAATTATTCAGGGACTGAAGGCTCTTCGTTTAATGAACAATAGCTGCATTGTAAGGACTACGGCTATCCCACCTTCATCTTTGAAAGCTCAGAACACATTAAAATTCTTACTCTCAGCTGAAACAGATGTAAATGAGCCGTCTGTCTATGCTCTATCCTTATTTAAAGGAGCAGCGAGGTTTCAATAGTTCTTTTGTTCTACGTATCTATTTAATGCCCTTCAAGATTTTTGGAAAGAATGAGAAAATGAAAAAGTTTAGGAGAACAAACATCTGCTTACCACTATCAGGAAGAACACCATGCACAATAATGACAATCCACTTGTGTAGCCGAGGTAGCCTGTGAATTGAGATAAACCATTAATTTTTATTTGATGTTTAAATCAGAACAGTGCTTCACTTGAAACTTCCTTGCTGAACAAAAAAACAAAAAAAAGAAAACCAAAAAACAAAACATACCCAGATTTTTTAGCAGCGAGAGTGGTAAAATAATGGCGAGAGACACAATCATCACAAGGTAGTCTCCATTGGCGTACCATTGCCTGGAAAAAAAAGGAAAATATTATGAGTTTTAAAAGGATTTAACAGTCCTTCAACAGCATGGTACTAAAATGTAAAACTTGTCACAATGACAAGAATGAATTAATATAACCCCTTGTAAGTACAAACCACATCTAATCCTGAAGCTGAATCTGTTTATCTGAGAGAGGGATGCATAGGCAGGCAGAATTGAATTAACTGAGAATCTTGAGTTCTAAATGTTTCATGAGATTGCTTTCATGCATTAGGTCATCGCAAGCTGCAGCGCTGTGCGGCACAAAGCTTTCTAAAAAAGACCTCTTTGACTGGGCACTTGAAATACGTCTCCTCCCTGCCTGCACGCACTACAATAGAACACTTCAACCGAAAAAAAAAAAACACTGGGGAAAACGTTGATTACACAAGTGTGTGTTAAATTCCTCACTGGACTGTACCAAAGGCACACATTATTGAAGTAAGACCTGCAGCTTTTTATTAAAGAGACTTTCTCTTGCAATCAGGAATGTATGAAAAATAAAATAACCATCTTACCCTTCACTGTTTTCAAGGAATGCTTTGATGACAATCGGTAACTCGTACTTCACAATGTAGAGGTAGCTGGACATAGCTGGAGTAGAAAAAAATACAACAGAACAAAACCATGCTTTAAAACTAACAAAGCATATGAAAGTCAGATATATTTATTTAAAATTAGATATATTTATTTAAATACATTTAGTTTATTCACTATGATACAATTAATTCATTTAAATAAATGCTATTAGATAAAAGCAGACCGAGCGGAAAAATGGACTTACCTCCAATGTTCTGCATAGTGATGGAGCAGGATGCTGCCAGCTTGCCTGGCATGCCGAAAGCTTTGTAGCCCAACTGCTCGTAGACCAAAGAGCCTGTGAGTGGAGGGTGATAAAACTGTTAATACATATTACAGTCTTGTGGGTTACAATACATCAAATCAAAGAAAAAATAAAATAAGTAGTGAATTTGTTGCTGACCTCCTTCATTTGCAGTCTTGAGGAGCAGATGCACAGAGTAGAGGGAGAATATGGACACTGCTACCAGCAGAATGCTAGTGGAGAGAACAGAGAATCGCAGTTTAAATTATTAAGCTCACCTTGCTGTATCACTCATATTACGACAGTTATTCTTTGCCAAGGACCGTCACTCTCTATTGCCAAAAGCAGCAGCAGAATTCTCTGAATGGGCTTAAATTCAAACAATGCACCATTTCTGGTAAGCTTGAGGAGTTGGCACATGCTGTTGTTAAGAGTGAGTGTGTTTGATGCGCGTGTGTGAGTGAGAGATGCAGGGTGGTTATGCGACACTCGCAGTAGACAAGAGGCGAAAAGGTGAGAGCTCAATCGTGCCAATCCTTCTCTGCACCGGAAAAAATGTGAGAGGCAGTCAGATGTTAATAAAGCTCTATTACAACTATATTAGTTATTCTCTCACTGCTGTCATCTTTTAAATACACACAGGCACACACTCACATTTGATTAGAGATTATATGTGGAATAAGCTTCACAGTCTAATCTGTTCTACTCAGTCTCCAGCTCATGTCTGATCCATGTACCTTTGTGACCCTCACAACAGACCAAAGACAAATATATATTACAAATGTACCACATTTACAACAGATAGAGACTTATTCTGTATTCAATTTAGTGGGAAAGTAAGTATATAAAATTTCACAACAACGTTATACTTTACTTATATAGACTGCATTTCTAGAAAATATGTCAACTACCCACAGTGCATTTCAGACTTGACCATCGACATGCCTTGTTTAGTTAATGCAGTCAAGATGTGCCTGCACGTCAAATGGCCCACAGCACACCCACGCCCTTTATATAACCGACGGAAGCCTTGGCTTGACTGCAGGGGCATTAGCGCGGTCGCTAAGAGGCTTGGCCTCCCTGCGAGTGACTCTGCGTGTGAGGCCTGAACACACTCTCCCTGCCTCACTACACACATGCATCCGCACACAACTACGACTGTTTGTAAACACACATTAAGTGTGGCTATGCTCCAGGAGTGCCCCACACTCTTCCAACTAAAGCAGATAAGCTGCTCACATACCAGCTGAACTCAGTCGTGAAACTGGGACAAGCTGCAGCATTCATTAATAGCACTAATTAACATCCGATGGCAATGAATGTAGCGTGAGGAGAAATTTCAACTATGACACCACAAACGCCAAAAAAAAAAAAGAAAAGGGCAAATATCCAAAGCCTACAAACATGCCACAGACAGGCTGATCTCATAAGTAAAGCTTTATAGCCTTCAGTTATTGGTGGGATCTGTGCCCCAAATTCGGTACTGAAACAAGCTGTTCTAATGTGAACCTCTATCTTATTCCAGACACATGAGTCCAGCTATGAAAGAACATTGCCTAATGTCAGCCAGCACACACACCCCTAGCAATCATAAAAAGCGCACTCACACAAACAGGGCGATGCCAGTGTTGGCCATGGCATACGACAGGCCAAGGATTCCACTGCCCATGATGGCATTGCCCAGGTTAAAGACAGACATCCCAAATGAGGCAGAGCCAGGGTGCTGACAGAAAGGGGAAAAAAAGATTAAAATTCCACTCTGAGGCATGAGGAACTTGCAGTCAGTCTAATGAGATGAAACACTTACATATTCTGCTTCATATTTCTTCTTTCCCAGATAATTAGGTAGGAAGTTCTGACTCTCTGCATCCCCATCTGTATACTGACTGCAATCATAAAAACACATCACACTTTATTGCATGCTACTGCATGTATTGTAATGACTGGATTGCAAAAGCAGCAGCGTCTCCAACTGACACTTGTTTCTTTGCTTTGCGTACCTGTTAATGGGCACTTTCTTGGTGCAATCTTGGTAAACCTGGTAGTCATTGCTATTGGAACTGCAGCTGCTGTCTTCATCTGGTGAAATGTTGAAACGACTCATCTCTGGTTTGCCAGGGGTTTTGCTCATGCTGTAAAGTCATTATAAAACACACACATTAACAACCCCTCCTTTTATTATCATCATCATACACAATCTAATTTCTATCCTCAATGGGTTGGGGAGGGGCAGCTGAGGGATCGATACACAGCTCTGCTTCAAGAATCAAACCACGTGACCTGCCGCGCCTGTTCGGGAGGGGGGAAGGGGGATACGCAAGCAGGGCAGTGGAAAATTCCGAGCCGGCAACAGACAAATCTGACCCATCTCACACACACACACACACACACACACACACACACAAAGCTAAGGACAGCAGAGAAATCACATTTACATTTACACACACACACACACACACACAACACCAAATGTGCACTGAAACATTTAATCAGTGGCTGTGATGAATTTAGAGATCTAAAACCACGAATTGAGATGTCAGGTAAAAACACATGGGATACAAAATGTAAATATAGTGATACTAATAAGAAACATTTTATATGATTTGGTATGTGTACGTTACAGGAAACAGTCACGTGTGAGACTCATTTTTTTCTCAACAGCATCAAGACTTTCCCCGCCCAGAGGAAAACCACAGCCGTTTCAACATCCCGCTTAAACTATGAATGAGACTTAAAACTATATTCCTGAAGATCTTCTTATCTAACGTTTTTTTAGAACTAAAGAAAACGCGAGTCACGAGACTGCGGCACAACACTCAGATTGAATAATTTATTTATTTCCCCGAGCTGCAGCTGTGATGAGGCTGTTTGGCTGGAAGGACAAGACGTCGAGGAGAACGGAGTCAAATCGCCCACACATTCAATAAAGTGTCACATTTTCTGTCCATTATGCTCATACATTTCTCCATTATGCTAATACTTTTAATAGTCAGTGTCCATGTGGGCTAAAATGTCTGGAATGTGAGTGATGAGTAAGACCCTTTAAAACAATTAGCCTGTTATCCATTAGCTCATATATCACAACGATGGAAAAGGACAAAACAGATTTATTTATCTTATTTTGTCTCGTTGTCGTGTGTTCGTACAGCATGCGGAAAATGAATAAACCCAGAAAGAAAGCTTACCTTTAAAAATGGCTTTTAATAATCAAAAAAAGGTCCTGGTGGTGGTGGCGTGGTTTCAGACGCTTCCTTTTATTTAGAAAGTTCCAGAAATCAATGAAAAAAATTCAACCGGCTTTATCCTCCAAATGTACGCCTCGAATACGCACAGTCTCGTGTTAACGAATGAGACGAACAAAGACTAAAATAGCAGATAAATTGGTCAGTACTGTTAAAAGAGTGGAGACGGGCAGGTTTGGTAGTGCTGCAATCGGAGGTGTGAAGACCGGTTCCTCTCCCGGTTTATATTCAGAGTGGCTGTTGCATCAGCTGCCGGAACCCTGGGCGTGGCTTCAGACTCCATCCACCCATCATGACGTGATTTGTATACAAACAGAGCCGTAGACTGGGGAACGATTTCATAAAAATACTGAATATTTTACACACCGGAACAGAAATCCAGTGTGTTTATGCCACACTCGCTCAAAATGAGACATCAATCATTTTGTAGCCTAGTAGGTAAACACAAAAAAGTTGCAGGTTCAAACCCCAACTTTCTACTATTGTGTCCCTGAGTAAAACACTTAACCCTCAGTTGCTCCAGGGGGGCTATCCCTGCAACTATTGATTGTAAGTCGGTCTGGGAAAGGGCCAAATGCCCCTTTACGTATCATTACCTCATTACATATCCTTTTTTGCACCAGCGAAAATGTCTGTGGCAGTCAAACGTTAATAAAGCTCTGTTACAATTGAATATAATTATCCACCCAATCATTGCTGTTATGTCTTTACATGTTAATTTGGGAAGAGGGACACGTTTTCCTGGAATGGTGCATGCGACGTCACACATGATTTCACACTACACAAGCAGAATCTACACCAGAGCTGATGGAATGAACTAACAGACATCCAGACCAAACCCTCCCCAGTCATCCCTATCATCAGACAAGACGTGTGACTAATAAGTGAATGGACACTACTACCAGAAATTTAGCAAAAGATATCCTGTTAAAAAAACCTGCTAAATACTTTCTGGGTTTGGAACCTGTGTATGTTGCGCAAACACGCCTCACATTTTCCTGGCTGTAAAACCCACCCAAGTCCCTATGCTGCCAACCCCTCAGTGCTGATGCCATTTGCTCAGGTATTTAAATGCTGCAGACTGGTTTGCCCTGCCTCTGCAACGCAGTCTGCTTTCACAGCACAGTTCCGTCCTTTCAGTACACCTGCTTTTCCAGTCATATCATCACCTTCTGGACACAAAACTGTGCGGCACAGAATCACAGCACTGGAGCTCCAGTGAAAAGAGTGTGTGAACCAATTCTGACGTGTGTGTTTAAATGGGGTTGTATGTGCAAGAGTGAAGCCCATCATGATGTAGGACACTGGGAGAAGGGGACTGTTTGGAGTCAGCGGGGTTGCATTTGACCTGTTTTTCCTTCCCTTTAAACGTATCATTCGCGTGAGCACCTCCAGACAGAGGGCCATCCTCACTCTCTGCCTAAGCCCAAATCCACCCGCTGGAAGTGGTGGCGCACATAGGGGGACTCCGCCCGGGCCTGCATTACCTAAGGCTTAAGGGCTACTGCGGCCTTTCATGCCCTGCCTCAGTTCACAGGCCAGGCAGGGCAGCGTGGCTCAGGGGACAATAGAGGAGCCGGGAGAGAATGTCTGACCTATTGAACTAGGGCAGGGGCCCCGAGCTGCACACCGACTCCATACGTACACCAGGATCAACAAACACATTTTTTTTCTGCCTCGACAGTGTGTGAAAGAAACAGAACGAACCTCCAAGTCCTCCACAGGACCATTTAGCCTGCTGCGCTTATGAATTGGGCCTGATGAAGACGTGACGCACATGAGTGCATGCTATTCATGCTTCCAGTGACAAAAGCTGTTTCGATGATCTGGTGTTTAATATTTTAACAAGGCACACCCACAGATGTTTGTGAAGCACTTTTCTGTAGCCCTTTTTTAAGCACGTCACAGTGTTTGAGCCGTTCTCCTATTTGAGAACAAATAAGGAAAAGCTCGGCTGCAATACCAAATAAACACCAGGGTTCTTGTAACTTTCTTCTGGGATCTTGGTATAAATACTGCAGCATATGGGACAGTTCATATTGTCCATCTATGCCTTCACACTGACATTAGAGATGACTTGTGCTGTGATTAAAGCAGCTAAATATGAGGTTGTGTGAAAGTACATGCCACAATGCCACCAAGTTCCACTGGAAAAATAAATGCCGCTATACTCCAGAACCATTCATGACTTCTATTACGTTCACTAGAGAGAGGAAACCATTTTGCAGTGGTGCTCTGTACCCACAGTTTGAGTTTTTGCACACTCATGGTGCTCATACATCTGCTTAAGCCTGAAATGCATATCATCAGTGCAAAGGTTGTACTGTGCTGCAGTTAAGATCCTCTGTTGATGTTCAGAAGTAGGCCTACTCTCACAAACATGAGCCCTACTCTCACAAACTCAGTCTTTTTTAGAATGTCCCAAAGAAGAGGCACAGCTCCTCCATAGTATAGTGGTAACATCTTCAAAAAACCCCATTTATTTCAGATGGCCCCTCAAGCTATTTTGTCCTGGACCCAGGCCTGCTGGAGAGGTCATTTTATAAGCTCTGTAAACCCAGGAACAGCAAATCCCACACTTGGTGAAATGCTCACACATAATTAAAATGAAAGGTTTGCTATAACACATATGGATGTAGTTCCCTTATTAAGTTATACGTCTGAAATATCTAAACATGTTGGTAAACTCAAGTGTAAACAGACTTCAGATGAGATCACTTTCAGCCTCTATAAATTCTGACAATGCAGTACACACAAGAACCGTGAAAGCCTGGCAGATGGAAGTAATTTAAAGCGTTTTTGGTACCACTTGACTGAAGAGTCACGCAACATGATAGTTGTCTTTCAGGGCTATCTCTGAAAGACAGCGATCATTTAAATAAAGAGTTTTACATTCACTATTTCCTTGAAAATGTCTGTATGTAACGAGAAACTGTGTGCAGAAGAAAGTGAATTTTACGCTGCAGCTCCTGAGAGGCGGTGTTTGAAATCACTACAGCTGCCGTATGGAGGATGAGCTGCTGCCGTGTTCAAGAAGGAGTGTTTACAAATGATTTGAAAGACTTGGAATGGAGAGTACTGCAGGCCTTTCAAAGCACATCTAATAGGGTTAACTATAGAAGTGATTGGAAACACGGAGAGAGTCCCACACTCAACATTCAACCCATCACCTAATTATCGAGCCTTTCATGAATTTGGGTGGTTCCACACTTTTCCTCTACATAAACTCCATATGAGTTTCACTCTACTGAGTCATTTATAGTCTATACTGCATAATAAGAACTATAAATAAGAAATTAATAATAAGTCTGGAGTATAGGCGTAGGTGTTAAGCTACTTCTTCATAATTTTAATATCATGTGAAAATAATATCTCTGGTGGTTTGGATTGGGTGTGTTTGGTGTATTTCCCCAAAACCAAGGTATACTTTCAGAGAATAAAGGATATAACCATCACAGAATCTAGGATAAATGAGCTGCTCATTGTGTGGTTGCAGAATACAGTGTAAATAAATGAATTGTCTCTGCAGTGCTGATCCAGAACATTGTGCCCTCTAAAATAACTGAACTCACACTGCTTTGAATCCTGTTGAAATGCAATTACAAAAAACATCTCAGAGGGGGGAGGAGATTGTGCTGCATGAAATTGTACAGAGAGTTGGAACCTGTGTTTTGTGGCTTGATAAACCATACTTTAGCATTTCCAAACGTTTACACCAAAACCACTTTAGAAAGCAAGCGTCCATTCACCCAAACTGAATCAAATATGCAGGTGGGGTGGAATTAACAGATATTCCACATACTAACAGTGTATAGTCAGAGACTGTGTTTGGGGTTACCCTGTGTATGTATGTGTGTGTGTGTGTGTGTGTGTGTGTGTGTTAAACACTGTGAATGACGCTGCACTTGTCATGCTGTGTACAGCTTA
>JBBPDE010000128.1:17103122-17116860 GCA_037974605.1 Nannopetersius ansorgii
TGAGAAACTTGGGCTTGTGCTTCACTGAGGATCTTTGTCAATCTTGGTGTCAGGGAGGCAATTAAAGGATTTTTGCACGGATGCTATTTTTAAAATATATATATTTAAATCTTACGTACGCCCTGCAGTGCCCTCACGTACCCCTAGGGGTACGCGTACCCCCATTTGAGAACCACTGGAGTAAATGGTAGAAGTGTGCAGTTTTAGTATTGTGTGATAGATTGGGTCTGTTCATATATATACTGAAATGTTACTTGTATGTTGAAATGTTTCAGAGGATGTTCTTTCTTCTTAACACCATTGGATGTTTTGATCTTAAAGCTTTACAGGTTTAAGAACAGTTGTGGACTTAAGCGCTGTTGTATGCCGCTCTGGATAAGAGGATCTGCTAAATGCTGTAAACGTAATCCTGTTACAATGTTCCTCCTTCTTTTTAAGTATATAAAGAGCCTTGGCCATGTAGTATTATTTCCATTTCATTGTTGAGGAATAGTGGTTAGAGAGTTCACTCTGAGAGCATGGGTTCCAATCCCTGGATGGCGAGTGGCACCACTGAGGTTACCCTTGAGGTTCCTGGGCGTTGAGTGCACTGGGTGAATGGGTCAAATGCAGAGAAAGATTTTCACACAGTTCACACTGTGTGTTGTGCTGTGGTGTTTTCATGTGTGACTATAAGGGGCTACTTAAAATGTGTTTATAACAAAGTATTGAGATGAACTTTTGTTATTGACCAAATACTTACTTTCCACCATAATTTGCAAATAAATTCTTTAAAAATCAGACAATGTGATTTTCTGGATTTTTTATTCATTTTGTCTCTCATAGTACAGGTCTCTCTCATCTTTTTAAGTGGGAGAACTTGCCAATTGGTGGCTGACTAAATATTTTTTTGCCCCACTGTAGTTCTCCCTTTCATGTGTTAATTGGTACATCCCATCAGAAGTTACATCGCTCTTACACTCATTCTTTCACTTCTTTTCACTGTGTCTTTCTTTTGCTCTCTCATCTTTTCTCTACCTGTCCATCTTGATCTCAACTGTGCTCATGTCCTTTTCTCCTTTGGTTCTGTTTTACTGCCTGCATGACTCTGCTAGCCAACATTCATTACTCACAGACGCTTGTGTGCACACTCTAGTACACACTTTCTCTCTTTCGCTCTCTGAGTGAGGGAGTGGAGTTGTAGCTGTTGTTGGAAATGATGTTTTGGAGTAGAGAGGCTGATCTGAGACACAGAGGCATGGCCGGATATGGCTCCAGTGAAGTGAGCGGCTATAACTCTCCGGACCCCTGCACTGCCAGCAGCCTGTCTGCATTCAGCAGGATGTCCACTGAGATGGTCTGTCAACTTTTCTAAGTCTTAATATCTCTGCTTTAGTTGATGTGCGTTTGAACAGGTTTAGAAAGGAAAAGATGGAGGGAAGACATTATCTATGTTTGGTTTGAAAAATGGTTGTGTATGTGCAATATACAGTATTTTACTGTGAATCAACATGTTTATATGTGTGTGAGGTAAGAGGAGTTAAGTCTCTGTGTGGATGTTAGTCACAGTGAGTGAGCAACTTTGGGTATGTGTGTCTGAATACGTCGTGGCAGAACTATTGTTCTCCGCTCTCTTTTAAGTGCCTCTCTTTGTGATGTATGGAGATCAGCTTACAGCTGTCAGTCACCTGGCATTTTCAGTTGATTATTCTTGTGGCTTTGTTTAAAATAGCTCAGACCCTGTGACTTGTCACCGGGACAGGATCTGTGTGAGTACTTTCACACTTTCCTCTAATGGGACTAAACATGAAAAGATGTTCTGTTGAATTTGATGATTTTTCTTATTCCAGTTATTATTTAACAATTGGGATGAGATAAACTTACAAAGAACAAACAGTGAGATTCTATTAGGCGTTCTATAATTGAGCTACTTCCAAATGGTTAATTCTGTCCTTCTGTCTTCATTTGCATATTTAATCAGGGATAAGTCCAGCTCATTAATGAGCAACTGTCAAGTGATCTCTGTTGGTCATTGGTAACCATGGCAGCACCCTTTGAATGCCCCAATAGGGCAAACTAATAAAACTGTCTGTGACTGGTTTAGCTCATGCAGACTAATGGTGTAAAAGTTTGTATATCTGTTACTTTCTCTCTTTAACTGAAAACCTGTAGGGATACTTTAAAACTGCATCAGCTCAGAGCTCAGGCAGGATTCAGGGACTCTCAGGCAGCAGCCAACTTAGTTTGGAGATGTAAAAGTTGTTGTGTGATTTGTCTGTGGGCAGACTGACTTAACTCATTGTTTTTATTCAGCTTCAGATTAGGCATTGCTTTGATCCAGTTTACACCTAGCATTAACAAGTGTCTTAATCTGATCACAAGTAAGTGTGGACGCACTCATATGCATTGAGGACACACTGAGATCCAATCATTCATATTCAGAGACGATCTGAGACGAACATGACCTCTGTCTTTTAGCAGTGTGTATGTGAATATGTCCTGGCCAATACTAAAGGACCACCTACTCAAATCATATCCTCTGTATTAGTAGAAACACAAACTCAACCATGCAAACGTGGAATCACATTGTTTGTTTTAATTTTTTCTTCGCCTGTATGGTTTTTATTTCCTCAGAAATTCATACTGTGGCATAATGTAATATATCATGATCACGAAAAACATAATCATATGCCCAGCAGACATTTTATTTTCATTTTCATTCATCCTTGCAGCTACATGAAGGACAGTTCCAAGAATGGGAGTTTTCAGTTCTGTTTCCATCAGGTCATGTGCTTTATTTCATTCAGCCATGAAAGGTTGTGTGCAAAATGTGTTTTTTTCCCCTTTTCTTTCTCTTCTTAAGAAAAAAACAAATGATATTTTAAGGATGGAGCACAGTTTTCAGTTTCCCATGCTCCAATTCAGCCATGAAGGGTAGTGTGCAAACTGCATGTGTGTTCTCTCTCTTTTCTTTTCTTTCATCTTCAGCCAACAAACACTTGCACAATTCAACATGAGCAATATGAAAGGAGTCAGGGCAAGGTTTTTAGGACACTCTACTGAGTTCAGGATGTTTACTCATACTAATAACAAGAGATGCTGTGGCTTAGTTATCCATATATTTAATTCAGAATGTCCGTTTTTGGAAGGACATGTGTACTACTGTGGTCTTTAGTTTGTGAGAATTTAAGAGGAATTTTTGTTTTCAGGTCGACCTTCTGGCTGAACGATATTGGAAAGAAAAGGTCATAGGTTTTTGTGATAAATAATTAAATTTAATCTAATAAAAAAGCTGTTCACAAAGTGTGAATTATCACTCAATGGAAAGGGAGCATATTCTAATGGAAAGTGTGTATTTAGAGTGATAATCTTTATGAGAAGCAGGTATAAGCCATATACCCACTTAGAACCATTATAAAGTGTGTATACTCACTTACAAGGCACGGTGGTCAGTACCTCTGTTTCTCTGTCTCTCAGTTTCTTTCTTCCTCTCAGACAGCAAGTGAACAGTCAGTGTATTGTCAGTCAGTATAAAGTGTTGAAAGCAGGAAAAATAGACAAAGGTAAAGATCTGAGCGACTTTGACAAGGACTTAATTAAGATGGCTGGACAGCTGCGTCAGTGAACCTTTCAAACGGCACTTTCTGTGGTACCACAAATGGTCCAATAAAGGACATCCATTGTATCGGCAACAGGGTCACAGGTGCTGAAGGCTCACTGATGCGCGTGGGGAATGAAGACCAACCTGTCTGTTCTGATCCCACAGAAAAGCTACTGTAGCAGAAAAAGTTCAGAACACAGAGGGCATCACAGTTTGCTATGGATGGGAAGACTTGTCAAAGTACCCCTGTCCCCTGCTGAAGGTGTTTAAAATAAGCATGTGAGCTGTAGGACTGGTCCATAGAGCAACGGAAGAAGGTGGCTTGGTCTGATGAATCACATTCTCTTTTAAGACATTGTTACAGACTATTCATGGCAGTTGTATTCCCTAATGGCAGTGGCCTGCCACCACGCTGGTTTAAAGAACATGGCAAATGGTCTCAAAATGGTCTCAAATTAGTCGATCCATGGTGTCCCCACCACACATCTTATATGATCAACGGCTTGGTGCCAGACACAACAGCACACCTTCAGAAAGTGGGTCAAAACTGTTTCGGTGGTAAGAGGGACCTGCATAATATTAGGGAGGTGGTTGGGGGAAGTGCTATAGCTAGACTGGAGAGGAGTCAGGGTGGACAGTAAGTTCAGCCAAGTTTGGTGGCAATTATTTTTTTTGTACCTTTTGAACTTTCATGTTTCTTTTACTCCATCCTACACTCGCGCTGGTGTATGGGTGTCCCTTGGGTGCGTGTTTGGGTTTTCCAGCCAGTGAGTATTGTGCATTATATAAATTTTATTTTATATACACACAATTTGTGACTGCAAACACAAGTTAGGTGCGTCCTTGAGTATATACACAAGCATTTATTTTACAGAGCAACAGGGAAGAACCAATATGATGACAGAGATGGTCCAGTGTTGTACGTAATCAGCAATCTAATTCTTTGTATCCATTTAGGTTTTCAGTAGTGCAGCACCAGGTGTGATGCCAGGTTTTGGGGACTGTATGATTGACTGGCAGTTCGGTTTTATGTAACTTTTATGTACCACTGATATCCTTGGGTCCTGTAACTAAAGACATTTAATGAAAATGCTAACCCCTGTGGCCGTAACTAAAACTTACCTTGATCTCACCATAATGTCTACACAGATACTATACACTACCTATTCAATGTCTCCACTACCTATTCAAACATGTAGAAAAAGGCAAGGAATATTCAGCTATTACTTTATTCACACATAAAACAGCGTCTCGAATGTGCTCCCTCATTGCCACAGCATGTTATGTTTCTTTCATTTTGTCTTTAGAGAGCACTGTTGGAACAGAAGCAGCGGCGGAAGCGTCAGGAACCTCTGATGGTGCAGCCGAATCCGGAGGCCCGCCCCCGGCGCTCTCGGCCCCGTCGCAGCGAGGAGCAAGCGCCGCTTGTTGAGTCCCGTCTCAGCATCACCAGTGATGTCATCCTTGATGGTAAGGAATAGGTGCGGGGAAGAGTACAGAGGAAAATAGCTTAAGAAATATAAAGGTGTATGCCAGTGTATTATTATGGTATGTGTGGAGGCTAAAGCTCTTCTTTTATCATGAACAGTCTTCCTTTATCCCTTTATTGGTGGTTGGTTTCTGACCATAGGAATGCTCTTGGATAGATTGATGGGCCTTTCTAAACTCAGCAATGACCCTGCGGTGTTTAATATTAATATAGTTTGCGTGTTCATTTGGCTCACTGAAGCATTTCTTATAGAGATTCATTTGTGCTAAAGCTGTTTAAACATGAATGGCTGTCATCACAATGTACAGCTACAGTATTTCTCATTTCAGCTCTATAATACAGTTGTATACATAAAACAAACTGGCTTTGCTGGCTTTCCAGCTATCATCTTCCTGACTGATTAGAAGACCATTCAGTAATGCTGAAAACAAGAATCATCTCTGCTAGACTGATCGAGAGTCCGAAGTACTGCAAAAGACTTTCAGTTTCCTGTTGGTTAACTTTAGACTAAATAACCTCTGCATATAAAACTCAGCTTATAATTATGTTTTAGATGCTTGAAAGAGTTTGCAGTGTTGACTGTTTGCAGAGACTGTTGAGAACAAGCTCCTTAGCTGTATCCACATTAATCACCAGTCCATTAGAAAGGCACCAGTGAATGTGACCATTCTATCATACGTGAACACACCACAGCACACAGTGTGAGCAGCATAAAATTCTTCATCTGCATTTAGTTTGAAATTCAAGGTTACAAATATGTGCTGCTTCAGAATTACGTAACTGAACCAAAGCCAGCAAAATAGAGTGCTCTATTCTTAGTGCTTAAGCCAAGATTTCAAAAAGTGACACAAAGTGACAAGTTTTCGGTGGATATTCATTTATCTTGGTTATCGTTCAGAATACAGGACTAATAAAAGACAGGAATAATACAGGACTATTTCTCACTAGTCATGCCGTGGGTGTAGTATAACAGAACAATAAAGTTGAATTAAAATCCTTTATTTGATTTAAACGACAATCTTTATTCTGTTTTTCTATTCTACATTTTCTTGTATTCTCAGTTATGTTGGCAGTACACAATAGTACTCTAATGTAAAAAAATGGGAATTAAACTAAATACAGTTTCTGAAAATAGATTTCTTAGCTTTAACTGTATATGCACATGTACTGTTTGCTGGTGCCAGCCTCCCTTGTTGTAAGACCATGGTTGATTACATGGTCCAAAGTAGTCCATCTCATTTCCAAAACACAAGGAATTTTTTTTTTTTATGAGTTGGACCTTTATTGGTAAGTATGAATTTGTGTCATAATATTCATATATTCACTTGATTTGACTGGAACACGTTGGAACCATCAGTCAAAGTCAGGGAAAAAAGGATGACAGTACTAGAGGCGTAGTGAATGCTGCTGAGTGTTTTTCAGGTTCAGGGCATGCGGCAGAAGCTGCTGTAGACTTAAATGGGGCTTGCTGAGGAGCAGAGCTGCAGCAGTGATTGGTGGTGGGAGGATGATGATGATGATACCTGGACCTCTCCTGGGTCCATAGGCAGCAGCAGAGGAGTTTCAGTCAAAATAAGTTTGGATCACTGCATCCCACTCAGTTCAGGTGGTAGAAATGGAGGGATAAGAGAAAGAAAAAAAATGGTTTTGGACTTGATACAAAGCGAAAAAGATGCCAAGAAGAGTTGAAGATGAATGGGTTGCTTTGAGGCTGATTTGCCTCAGTGGAGTGGTTTTAGCATAAGCTTTACAGTAAACTCTTGAGTAGATGTTTTAGTAACATCAGAGTTGCAGTAACCATGGGGTTGTCTGCTTACAGCACTTGTATGTGTTTGTTTGCACTGTGTGAGCACAGGTTTGCTGTAGTGGAGGAAACCCTTCAGCAGGCAAACTCACCCCAAAGAGGCTTTTTGGGGAGATGGGGAGTGTATAGAATAGACAAAAACGGGTTCACAGCTTATCCCTTCAACAAATACGGCCTATGCAAATACGGGCTATACATGCAAATGACACTGCTAAAACATTAGCAGTCCACCACTGTTAACTCCTCAAACTGTAGTCTTATTAATTAATATTAAGGCTCATAAGTAGTAACCTCTAACTGTGGCCTGTTTATGAAAAATAACTGTATTCTGTCATTCAGCAGGTATTGATGGTCCAGCAGCCTTCCTGGCCTCAGAGACTCCTGATCTGGGTACGAAGATCCAGGTGCTATCAGTCAGCCAGCCACAGAAGCCATCTCCCCCTGCAGCTGAAGAGCCTGAGAGAGATGGAGACACAGAAACACTGTTGGAGCCCAAAACAGACATACACACACTGCTACAGAGACGTGGTGAGTACAGAAACACACACACACACACACAAACATACACATAGACTTAAACAACGGAGCCTGACCAGACATACAGACAGAAACATTCCTGCAGACTCACAGTAGTTTACATAGGAACCCACTGGGCCCTGCACTGCATGCACTCCAGTATTTGCTTCAGGGTGAACTGAGTGAGTCAGTGAGCTCTGCTCTGTCATTTACTCAGCTCTCTCTGGAGGGCACTCAGGGTGAACAGCTGAATCTTAAAATACCTCAGATAACACTGCACTGTACAGGGCCTAATATTATGTTCCAGTGTATATGTACAACACTATCTGTATCCAGTAGGTATTTATTTTGAGCTAAACTTGCTTCCCTTCCCAAACCTTTATCTGTGACTGAACTCAGTTTCAGGAGCACTCAAGAGATTATGTATTTTTAAAAACAATTCTTAGATTAAATTTGACACAACCTTTGAAACTGAAGAAATGTAATATAAAACAAAACATATGCCCACTGTCTAAATTCACAATAAGCTTTTCTTGAGTTTCAGTTAACCAGCTAGTACCACTCAAATGCATCATTATGATCTCTGAATTACTAGCATGCTATCAGTTTTAGACTGCAACTTTGGGGGGAAAATCATTCAGGAATTATGTGGGAAATGTAGGCAGATGCTGAACATTTTTATGGACCTATCTGCCGATACTAATGCATGAACGTTTATAAAGTGTAAAAATGAGGACTAATTCCTCTCTGATTATCATTGCGCAGGAATGTAAAATGTATTTCTGTAGGGCTACAAATTTTACAAAATGAATAAAGAAAAAAACAACATTTTAGCAGAGTAGACCAGGGTCATCTAAACATTCTGCCATTGTGTTGTACTATAAGTACCTCATATATAGCTGAAATATTGGTCAAATCCAAATATCTGTTCAATGCAGATCTTTTTTTAAGAAAACCTCTGCTAAAAATATTGCTGAGAGATCCCCTCTTTCACTGGACATGTGCAAATTCGCTGTAAAATACCTTCCACTATACCCAGAGTAAACCTGGTCTCTGATTTTTGCTTGGCCTGAAAGTTGTTACGGAGTCACATTCCTGTGCTTGATCATTCTCAGGACTCTCAGGCAGCATGAACTATGATGAAGTTAGTGATGACGATGATGAAGAAGCAGAAGATAGAGTCTGCTCACTGTCTCCCAACACAGAGTCCACGCGTCCAGCCTCTGCCTCCAGCACCAAGTCCAGCACAGTAAGTAAACACATAAACACACACATCAACAGTCTTTCATGAGCTCACATTCCTTAAGATAATTCTCAGCTCTCTGTTAGTGCTGGTTCAGAGATAGGTATTTTCAGGAAAATGTCTCTGTCCTCATCAGGAGTGTGTAACGGTGGGCTCCCCCATGGCAGAGGGGCCTTCCATTGAGGTGGATAACCCTGAGGAGTTTGTGCTGCGGCCGGCTCCGCGGGGCGTTACAGTTAAGTGTCGGATCACACGTGATAAGAAGGGGATGGACCGTGGCCTCTACCCAACATACTTCATGCACCTGGAGAGAGAGGATGGCAAAAAGGTCAGATAAATTCATGGTCAGAACGATACACAGCGTATTTAACCTGTTTGTAACATATTTCTTCTTTCAATAATATATTTTATTTAAAGGCACCTTTCTGGCACACAATGACACCATACAATAAAACAAGTGCTACAAACCGTAAAGAAAAAACATAAAATAAAACAAAAATAATAATAATAATAATTACAGACAAGAAAAGAATAAATAAGAATCAGAGAGAGAAAGCACGCTTGAACAGATGGGTTTTGAGTGTGGATTTAAAGTCTGATAGTGAATTGATGTTTCTGAGGTCAGGTGGTAGTGAGTTCCAGAGCCAGGGGCAGAGTGGCTGAAAGCTCTGCTCCCCATAGTGGTAAGAGGGGCAGAAGGGACAGTTAAGTGGATGGAGGAGGATGATCTGAGGGTACGAGAGGGAGTGCCAGTATGAAGGAGGTCAGATAGATATGGAGGGGCGAGGCCATGAATGGTCTTGAATGTTAAAAGAATAATTTTAAAATCGACCCAAAATTTAACTGGGAGCCAGTGGAGCTGCTGCAAGACGGGAGTTATATGATGGATAGAAGGAGTTCTGGTAACGATGCGGGCGGCTGAATTCTGGACCAGTTGAAGCTTGTGAAGAATTTTGTGTGGAAGACCGAAAAGCAGGGAATTACAATAATCCAAACGAGAAGTGACCAGACTGTGGACGAGGATAGCAGCAGTGTGGGGGGTAAGAGAGGGATGGAGGTTGGAAGTGGGTTTACTGGTAAGGTAGAGCTGGGTTTCATCCGCATAACAGTGGAAACTAATGTTAGATTTGCAAAAGATATTGCCAAGAGGAAGAAGATAAATAGTGAAGAGGGGCTTTCATATAGCTAGTCTTATTCTTACTCTGTCTGGCTTTCTTTACAGCTGTTCCTGTTGGCTGGAAGGAAGAGAAAAAAGAGCAAGACCTCAAATTATCTGATCTCGGTGGATGCTACTGACCTGTCTCGTGAGGGCGAGAGTTTTGTGGGTAAACTGAGGTATATACAGGCTTTTGTCAAACCTGATGTATGTTGATCGAGTCTCTGTGTCTATACAACCAGTAGATGATATTGAGTATTATTACGTACAGTCACTATCCACTTTATGTATTGTGAAATAATTTACCATGATAATGAAATGTTGTCATGTTTCCCACCCAATGGAGACCCCATATTGCACGTTGTAGTTTTTCACTAATCTAGCAGAGTACATTCATATCATTGACTAATTATATTTATACTTATACTTTATACTTGCTGGATCAGGGGTAAATTTGCTTTGGTTGACTTGGCTGCATTAGGGACCACTGAATATGTTCTAATCATGTAGTTTTGTGTTTATCTTCTAGGTCAAATCTGATGGGCACTAAGTTCACAGTGTATGATAACGGCACAAACCCCAGCAAAAACCCTGGAGCTTTGCTAGAAGAGAGCAACACACGACAGGAGCTAGCTGCTATCTGCTATGTGAGTACATTCACACACTCACTCATTCTGATTTAGTACTGCAGTGTCACAGCTGAGTGAATGTGTGTTTTATGTATTCTCTCTCTGTAGGAGACCAATGTGCTGGGGTTTAAAGGGCCACGCAAAATGACTGTCATCATCCCTGGAATGAATATGAACTTTGAGCGTGTTCCTGTTCGCCCCACTAATGTGAGTTAGATGACCAGTGAGGCTTTAATCATGTTATTCATTAATACAGCTGTTATTCATTGGTAACAGTCAGTTTTTTATTTTATTTTATATTTGAACAGCACCTTTTATGTATAATGTAAAATTCTATACATTTATGTAATGCAGTGCCACACAGCAGGTTCAAAGACAAAAATAAGAGAATAAAATTGAGATAAAAATACAAATACAAACAGAGAATTATGGTAAAATACTGAAAAAAATAAGAAACATAAAACAATAAACAGTTGACAGCATTTAAAGGTAAAAAGGAAATAGTTGCGTAAAATCAGCAGCAACAAGGGGAAATAATTACAGAAGAACGAAATAGCGATAACAGTAATGAAGTAAGTTAAAACAAGGCATTTATGGAAAAAACATAGATTTTGTCAAAATGTCTTTAGCTGCTTCTTGAAGTTTTGTACTGTACAATTTTAGTGGGAAGATTGGGTCCCATTTTCATAAGAAAAATAAACCTGTACAAATCCTACAAATCCACATACAAAACCACATCCTACTCTTGTGGTCTCTTTGCTGTTTTTGCAGATTTTTGTGTTCTTTAAAAAGCTCCTCAAATTACTTTTTAAAATATTTGTTTATTTACTGATACCAGGATCAGGAGTCTTTATTGAGTAAATGGCAGAATCGTGCTTTGGACAATCTGATTGAGTTACATAACAAAGCACCAGTGTGGAATGATGACACTCAGTCGTATGTGCTCAACTTCCATGGACGGGTCACACAGGCGTCTGTCAAAAACTTCCAGATCGTCCACGACAATGACCGTGAGTTCACTGGAGAATGTCTTTAGATGAATTCTTACCTATTTCTGTCTTAGTCTCTCACTCTCATGTTTGTTTGGGTTTTGAAGACTCTTGTTTCTGCTTGTGTCTCTCCAGCGGACTACATTGTGATGCAGTTTGGCCGCGTGGCTGAGGATGTATTCACACTGGACTTTAATTACCCGATGTGTGCACTGCAAGCCTTTGCCATCGGTCTGTCCAGCTTTGACAGCAAACTTGCTTGCGAGTGATTTCAACATCTCTTACACTCATGCATGCGTCCCCCATCACTCTCAAACACCAGTTTGTTACCTTGGTTGTGTCCCGTATTTGGTGCAGTTGAGCTCACCCATTTCCCTTCTCTGGAACTCCTCCCATCTGGCTCCATCATATCTAATCATGACTCACGCTGCCGCATCCCGTTACAGAAAAGAAGGCCAAAGTAGCACAAGAGACAAAGAACATCTGCTGTTGCAGTAAAACTCTCCTCCACAGCAATGGCCCAGGAATGTAAATAAATAAGACCTAATTTTCATCAGACTCAAATATGGAAAGATTACGTTTTAATTTTTTTGCCCCAGATCCTTAAAGGGCACAAGGTCCGTTCGACAAATGGAAATAGGAGGTTTCACTGTGACAGCTGTGCCCTGAGGACGAGGAAGAGATTTATTTCTCCTCGTGAAAATGAAGAGAATGTCTTATAAAGGGAAACACATCAAATTGTCTTTTACTTGCTGTTGTAAAATACATAAAAATGTGACATCATTTCTTTGTGTTGTGTGTGGTGACCTGTTTTACTCAAGACTTTCCTTTGGGTTGGAGATCAGGTGAAGACAATGACATTCCAGTTGACCAATGATAAAGGGAGAGTGAAGTTACACCTCTGGCAAAGGCACAGTAAAGGGGGGGATTTTGCCTTTTTTATTACATTTTGATTGGTGTTGTATAGTTACATTTGTTTTTAAATGTACTTCTCTAAAGCTGTTTTTTGTGTTGATATTTTTACATCACTGTCAAACTGGTTTTGCATGTTACTTATTGTCTGTTTTAAAATGTGTAACAGTGCTGGAGACCCCTAATTTCTTTTCAACCCAAGATGACTCACAGCTGTTTCAGCCTGAGTTTTGCTGTCTGTAAATGTTTTAATTACACTTTTGAAGTGAATGAAGTTACTAGCAAAGCTTTATCCTTTAACTAGACAAAACAAAGGACCATCACCTTCAGAGGAACTCAGCATCATGTGGTCCATCCCTTGGCCTTCCGGTCAAAATAGCCTGTTATGTTTTTTCGCAGACTATTTTGAATATATTTATTTAACTTCTTCACTTAAGTAAAATTGTGATGGCCCCTTGTATTGCAGTGAAATTGTGATTCATCCTTTAAATTTTTGTGTGGCGTTAGTATTATTTTGTATTGGTAATATACAGTGCAATGATGCTTCCCTTGTGAAACAGAAACAAATGAGAAAACTATTTTGGTAAAACTTGGCTGGTGAGTAGAGTCTTAAAATTGCCTTAACATGTTAATGTAGTGTGTAAAGCACACATGACTGCAGACTTGCTTCACATCATGGGGAACGAAAGCACATTTCTCCCGTTCCAGTTGGTGAACTCCTGCAGTCCTGGCTTGTGTGAGCGTTTACATTACGTACTGTATGTAATTAATCAGCCAGCAGTTTACTGGAAATAAAAGGAAAGCCTATTTTTCCATTTTAAATGTATCTGGAGTGAAGAAATACTTGCAAAAATAGTTTTTTTGTGATTGACAGCTTTTACTCAGTTTTAATCTGATTTTCAGAACGTGTACGCCGACAAATAGCTTTTACGAACTCAAAATGTAAAGATAATGTAATAAAATGTTATATCTTGATCACCATTCATTTATGCTTTTCTCATTGTCTTGGAGTTACACCAAAACCATCTAACAAAGATACACTTTGGGAGTCACAGCAGGTATCAGCTTTATTTCATGTGGTTTCAGCAAGATGTTAAGTTTCCATTTGTCTGATTTTAGCACCAAAAATATTTCTTTAATCTTTGAATGAGCAATAATACATTTTCTTTTCTTTTTCCCTGAGGGTGTTTGTGGTTATATTTACCAAAACATAGAAATTAATGGGAGCTGGTTCTATACTATGCAAGCTGCCTACTGTGAAACGGGGACGTCACTAGGACGGAAAGCCAAGGGGGGAGGCTTGTAGATAGGAATTAGCGTGTATAGAGGGCTGAAAACTTTTTACCAAACCTTTCCTTTCACTTAAGGAAACAAGTAAAGTTAAGCAGTGAACAGTTATGGACACTCATAGTATTGTTCT
>JBBPDE010000128.1:17162854-17174019 GCA_037974605.1 Nannopetersius ansorgii
TATACCAATTTTGATGACACAGTATTCATTTATTTAGAATATAAATAGTTTTTTCAGTTTCCTGAAAAATAGCCGTTTTGAGGTTTCCGCCCGGCAGCGACGATATTTAAATCTACATTTACCCATGTACATGGTAGCGTGAACGCAATGCAGTTAATGATTTAACATTGATTTATCATCAATAACATATTACTGTCACATCATTAAAGGAGCAACTGACCTTACATTACCCCAGAGTGACCTGGATCTTGAGATCCTGAGATGCAATCATCTATAACTGGATTGCCAAAAAAAGCACTAGATTTGCCAAAGGAGTCAATGAATTTCAGGTATAATAAGCCTAGGCTTCCTGCTTTCAAAATATATAATTACTACCCTCCTGTTGTGAAATCGTTTTCCAATTTAGTTCAGGGCACTCAAAGTGGTCATGTATCATTTTTTTTAAATTGCAGCATGAGTTCATCCAGTCAGATAAGCTCTGAATGAGGAAGGCTTGTGCGGTTGGCTATGAAAGACAATTTTCTCTTTTTTTTCTTTTGCTTTATTTCAATTCAGCCTGAGCCTCAGAAGTATTTGCATATGCTCTTATTGCAGCTTTTGCTCCTGCCTGTGTGCCTGAAATTGCAGTGGTCCTCAGGGTCAGTAATGCATTTCCCTTCATTTGAGAGGATCAATAGAACAGTGTTACACTGGACCGCTCCTTACAAGCAGTCACGGCTCTGTAACAATGAGTCATGTACTCATACACTTTACACTATAATTGAGCACAGTGATGAATATTAGTATCGGACCATGTACCATCAGTATGATAAAGGGCTAAAAATAACAAAATGGCCTGGGGGATATATTTATGTGTTAGATTGTAATTACCTGATGGATGTGTTTACATACTATGAAGTTCAGAAACTTGCTTTCAGAGTCACTTACTATTTGGAATTACAAAAAAAATCCAAATTGATGCACATTGTTGTTACTGAATATGAACGCAGACCAGTTCCAGTCTTTTCACATCTCCCCGTTTGTTTAAGAATTGTAAAAGTTAAAGAGACATAACTCACTCATGTTATGTGCTAATGCTAAAAAGCAGTCATGAAATCTTGTAATGGTAGCAGTCTATTATACAAAAGAACATTTCACTTTTCAGGCCACACTGCACTGCTTTGGTACGACTGAAAGTGAAAGAAAATTAAAGTGTAGAACTAGAATAGGAAACACTGTGTGGTGTTTTAAAACAGAAACACTTTCTTCTGATTTCCAAAAACACCAAACTCTAACCGCAGAATTGAATGTGTGTGTGTGTGTTTAGATGTTATGAGCTGGTTCGAAGATTTTAATTTCCAGAATTCTTGATGCACGACAAATAATTAAAACAAATGTAACTGACTTTTTCTGTATTGTAACAGTATACACAGTATATTACTGGCAGGGAAAGCTTTTGTAGGTGTTTAATCAAAATAACCACCACTTGCCTTAATCATTGTGTCACAACTTCCTTTCCAGTACCTTTTCAAGACTGCAAACTTTTCTGTCGATTTTGCAGTTTTGGAGACAGGGAGGCCAAGACAGCAGTATATTTTTGTTTGTTTGTTAATTTTTAAATCTAAGGGTGGATCCAAACCTAGGGCATGCAATGTGTTTGTGTGTGTATGTCCATCTATCTGTACTGGCCACTGAGAGAGAATATGAATCAGTATTGTGTAGATGCCTACTATGGATGGTGGATAGTTAAACTTATTCCTTTTGGCTCTTTTCTAAAAACACATTACCATATCAGTATTATAACCAGTATTTAGAATGGATATTTACATCCAGATCAGATGCATTGACGTTAATAATATCTATTTGGTTTCAGCTTACTATTGTCTCTTGAGCGAGTTTTGAGTGAGTGGGCGAATGAGGATGTGAATAAAATGCGAGGCATTCCGCAGAGGTGACCTAATCAGTGGCGTTTAATTTCTCAGCTTTTCTAGCTGTTTAAGCAATTTAATTTAATGTTTCTGTTCATTTAATGCTTAAATACACACTTGCACATACACACAGGGCATTTCAATTAGGAGTTGCTAGGACACAGGAATGTTGATTGCGTGAAACCGCTACACTTAGTGGGAAAAAGGAGGCTGTTGAGCGTGAAAGGAGTCAGGCAACCTCCCTCAAGAGCCTGCTTCTCATCTACACTCAAACTTTTAACTGTTGTCTTGAGAAGAGGCTTTGTTAGACTGAACAACACCAATCTGACACACACACTTACACACAATGGCTCATATACAAGAAACACTTGTATCCTGACATTTAGAACCTAATTAAGGGAAGAAAAGGAAATGATCCTACAGAGGTCATCGACTCATTACAACCAGGAAGTCTCTCTCGCTTACTTTCGCGCGCACACACACACGCGCACACCAGATCGCTCTCTGCAGGGCATTTAAATAAATGATGTTATGGGAACACTCCTCAAAAACTCCACAATCCATAATATATGAACTGTTTCATTGGGCAACACTCGTGTACACCTGAGAATTTGTATTGTGAAAATAATATCTTTTTGCACGCTTAAATGATCTTTAGACTGCAGTTCAGACTGTTCGTAACTTTAGAAACACTGTTTTCAGAAGTATGAAGCCAATATGGTTGAAGGTAGAATTCGGATATTCTAGCCTTAAGCTTTCTTCACAGAATTCAAATATTAGACTCTCTGAGGTTGTAAATAAAAGAGAGTGGGCGTGTCTGGAATGATCAGGCTGTAGAAGACTGTTAACTAACTGAAGCCCAGAATTCATCAGGTTTCAAATATGACAACCAAATCTCATTGCAGACATCTTTTAAGGTAAATACATGATTACATTGTTTATCATGCAATATCTTGACTGTTCACAGAATTCCTATAATGTTGAATAAACAAACAAACAAATAAATAAATAAATCTTGTGGCAAATATTTTGTCATTTGTAGGCAACTTTGTACAACAGTGACCAATTATATTACATATCATATCCTCCCTAAAAATTGTTCCATGACATAATGAGTTGATTAGTGATATGTTAAAACAGGTCTGAAACATAAAGGTGAGCTGTCACAAACTATCACAAACACGATCAGCCACTTTAATGCGTCATTACTTGTCCCTGCTCAGTCATTGACTCACATTCTTTCTGTCCATTAGACCTGGAAGCATGAAAGGAGATGCACGTCAACAGCATCATTACACTGGACAGCTGTGGACAGCGCTGTGTTAATGACTACCTGCTTGGTCTTCACAACTAGGCAAGACAAGGAAGGATTTTTTTTCAGACAAAGGTTAGCCCTAGCCTGCATGCATTTTATTTGAATATGTATAGAATGGATCAACTCATTCTATACAACCCTGCAGTGCATGATGGAGGTAAAATAGACAAACCATAAGAGAGGGGTGAACTGGGACATAGCACATGCATGAGTCAGAGCTGATATATGCATGGATTATTATGGGCACATCTTTGACTGTCAGATGAGATCTTAGTCTTCAAAGGGGCTTCTATTGCAAGAAGGCTTTATTTTGCCATGTCAATGAACCATGAAAGACAGAAAAGTTCCAGTAGCAATCAGGATAATTATAGGCAAGTCCCTAAAACTTCAGGAAACAAGCAATGTCAATTCAATTCAATTCAATTTTATTTAGATAGCACTTTTAACAATGGTCATTGTCACAAAGCAGCTTCACAAAATGAAATAAATGTGTCTGTATGAAATGCCTCTGATGAGCCAAGAGTGACGGCGAAAGAGGCAAGGAAAAACTCCCTAAGATGGCGATAGGAAGAAACCTTGAGAGACTCAATCATGGAACCCATCCTCATTTGGATATCAGAAAGAACTTATGGCAATCACTTTTGTGCTGTTTAAGTCAATGTCACCTAAAGATAACCACAGCTATACTCTCCTCAAGGATTTTGCCACCACATTTCATTGAAAGTCTAAAGCAAGGTAAGTCAGTGGAAGATAATGCAATGGAAAGAAATGGTTAAAGAAATGAAGGTAGCCAATTAAACATTAATTTGTTTGACTGCTAAACAACATTTAGGTGAAGAAGCTGAGTTGTTGCTAATCAACAATACCATGAAATAACCCACTGCTTAAAGTTATTTCCCTTATGATTGCACAAACTGCTTCTTGTGTGCCTCCATAGTTAAGAAAAACTAGATGGAACTGAGATTGCAATTTGGATGGAATGAATAACACCTGGGGTTAGTTCTACAATTTGCTTTACAGTAAAACCACTGACATGATGTGGGAGTGACTGATTAAGTTCATTATGGTGGACTTAAATTACTGAGAACCACTTTATCATGCATAACTATTCTTCCTGAATGGTACTCTTAAGGAGCCTTGGATTGTGAGGATGATTATTAGCAGCCAATGTATATAGGGGACAGTACAGAAAGTTTAGCATCCCCGACAGAACACTTCTATAACACACAGCCCCCATGTGTTAAGAAGAACAAGAGAAGACCTGTGAGAATGCAAAGGAAAAAGCAGGCTATGAAGAATGACATGCCATGAGTTAGGGAATATGGGATGAGGCTGAAGGGGCTGAATCAGTGGCAAAGACCAGAAGTGTTGAGTCAGTGACAGAGGTCTTAGAGCAGGGACAGCGCCAACAGGAGTCCAAAGGGGAAGGTCATGCCTGAGGCAGAAAGAACTGAAGCTCAAGCACAGGGGCTGCAGTAGCTACGAAGCTGGACCTCAAGGAAAACACAGCAGAGGTGGGGCATTTGTGTGGGAGGCACACTGGCTGTGTGACTGGCAGCCTTTCAGTATGGTAACTGTGTTGTCAAATGGCCACTGTGGTTTCTTTAAAGGTTTCTTTTCAGCTTCCTTGCTGATAGGTCAAGCTGAAACCAAAGAAAGGGTGTAAAACGATCAACCATGATGACTGACCAAACATGAGCTGAATAACAAATCAGAACACTGTGGAGGCTCTTAAATATAGATCTTTATGTTCACTCTCACTAAATTACACTGAAATCCAGGGAGAAGGACTAATTCAATGGGGAACCAGATTCCAGCAGTTTGGTGATTTCTCAAGGAAATGAAATTGCCAAAGAGGATTGTGGCCTTCCGGGTTGAAGTTGGGGTACCTTTGGTCTATTGTACTCTGTAGAGAATACTACAATGCACTTGACTGTCTTACATGAGTAAACATTCAAATGCATATAGCAAAAAGGGCCAGAAATAAAGATGGCTTTTGTTTCATCTCTCCTTCAGATACTTTCTCAGGATCCCCCAGCCATTGATAAACCCTGTGGCTGAGCTGAATCTACCACATTAGAATGGAATTCCACCATTAAATTGTTAGCATGTTAACAAAGTGATCCGGTATGAAGAGTTTTATTCTCTCTCAAAACTCTATTACAGTGCATGGTTGTGAATCGCCTAATGTCGCGTCTAGGCACGAGAGGTGCCTTTCCCCCCTGTTTTTCCTTGTTGTGTGTGTGTCTTATTTTTTTCTGTTATTTTGGGTCTGGCAGCACCTGGGGAGCATGTGCATCCTATTTTGCCCCTCCCTATTGACGATCTATTGACCAGTGTCGTGGTAATGAGCTCACAGGGCAGGGCTTGGGGCCTTTATCAAGCTGGGAGAAGCCATGATTGGTGCATGGAGATCTCTAGATGTTTCTGGGGGAAAGTTGGACAAAGAAGACTTTCTCGAGCGACTGAAGAGCAGCAGCCTAGCCACGTTGGGGTCGTGTGAGCGGACTCGGGGACCGGAGTTCAAATCCAACGGCTGGCGACCGCAGTGAGGCCACTGGGTTGCAATTTGGGATACTTACTCTTTTTATTGTCTTTCAGAAGCCCTGTCGTTGTGAAAGGGATGACTTATGTAGGGCGTTGTGGAAATGAGCTCTATTAGGAGAAGTTGGAAACGGCATGGAGGTGAGACGGTTCTACTGACACTAAGACCTCCTGCGAACCCCAGCCAGCTTACAGGGAAGTGGCTCAGCCTACCGGGAGTGAGTGCGAGGCAGTCGAGTGCAGAGGGGGTAAAGGTTGGTCTGAGGTCTTTGTGCTTTGTTTTATAGGTCCTTCACCACGTTGGAGGAGAAGAGGGTGCTGAGGCGAGTCGCTGCGTGTTAGACAACTGGTAAGATGGATGAGCGTTGTTCTAGTGCACTGTGAGGAGTCAGTGGAAGGACAAGAGGATCGGTTTGAGAGGAAACATCACCCAGGGACCGTGTGTCAAGCACAAGGGATAACAGGCGCTGCCTGGGGAGTTTAAGTTTAGTTGGTTTATTTATTTTGGTTAGAGATGGGCCTCACCAACCAGTAAGTTTGTTTTTTTTTCTTTTCACTGTCTGTGGGGTTTTTATGCATGTATGTGTCTGTGTTTGTTCCCAACTTCCCTCTTCGATGAAAAATGTATATGTGCAGGGACACGATCACGAGTGGAATGTGCAGAGGTAAACCTATTTGTTGTGCTGCATGCTAGACTACTTTGCTGTAAACACTGAACATTGAACTAGGGAGAAACATATGTGTATTGAGAACCTTATCTTTGAGACAGTCAATAAAGGTGTGTTAAAACATATTCTCTGTCTGGGAGTCGTTCCTCTCCGCTGACTGTTGCCCAAGAGATCCGAAGGTGTAATAAACAAATTTAGAAAGTAAAATAATACGGATGGGGCCTGTTTACCCTGGGTGGTTGTTAAAAACATTGATTTTAACCCATTCATGGTGAAGAGATTATCTCCTCTCTGAACATTTCACAAAAACAGGTGAAGGAGTTTTAGAGAGATTGGTTCTGTCCTTACTCAAATTTGATGTTTTTCTAGAGCACTATGTGTGCGAGAGAGAGAGATAGTGACACGCAGGAAGACAGGGGGAGAGAGAGGGAGAAAGAATACATGTGTGTGGATGCTGCTGGTTGTTATGTAGCAATTGTCCTCACCTGCGTTTCCATCAGGGCGTCAATGAGTGGAACATGTCACTGTGAACTCCTCAATCTAGCCCTTCTCACAGAAATCAATACTACTTTCCCTGTCTAGCAGACACACACACACACACACACACACACACACACACACACACATACTTCATGTTCAGTGAGCTCAAGAGAATGCTTCAAGTGATCCAAAGACAATTCCAGACAAAAATGCTCTTCTATAAAACATTATAAGAGAGAAATACAGAAAGAAAAAGGAATTCATTGAGAATATTACACAGAATACTACACACACGCCTAACCAACATTGTCAATCTATGTTTATGAGCACAAATACTGCAACACAGACCCCCTTTACACCTGCTTGTGCAGGGACTGGGTAAATTCAGTGTAAACAGTTTGCCTAGATTCAATTAGCTAACAGTATTGTCCAGCTCAGTAGTACAATAGAAAAAAACAAAATGAATTATGACCTCTTCGGCTTGAATGAAATCTTTCCAACCTTCTGCAAAGCTTGTTCAAGCTTATTTCAGCTCAGTGATGTCCTGCCAGGTTTCTGCTCTTAAGAGTCCTCAGTCTGTTACTAGTTTCAGTGCCACATGGATATCTGCTACTGTGGAACTCAATGGCCTGAATTGGATTTGGAGTATTTGTCAGTAATGGCAGAGAAAAAGGTAGACCGCAGCAAGTCCAGACAGCAGTAGGTCCCAACTCGTCATGTCTGTGTGTTGTTTGGCTAGCTCCAGGTAACTTTTGAAGAGTACCTCACCAATACAGTTTCCAGGCACTCCATTTTTTTTTTTACTGAAACAGACCTGTCTCATAGACTCCTTCAAATCATATTCCCTCCTCCCTCTCATTCTGTATTTCTCTGATCATCTGTCTAAGGAATTAGGTGGACTGGAACTGCCAAATTTCCAATTAGATTACGAGACCTTTCAGACGAAAGCTGTAGATGTCTGGATGAATGATGACTAATTTATGCAGCATTATTTGAACTGCCATGGTTTCAAGATATTCCCTTTCTGTCTAATAAATCTAAACCATGGGGTATAAATCATGGTGAATCATTCTCCAACAGCGGTACTCAAGATCCTCTAAAAATATACTCAATTATGTTCGGCAGATCTCATATGGCTCATCTTGAGTCTTTTAGTGATCCTCTGATGTATAGCACTAAATCCATTTGCTGGAAGATAAGCAGTGAAGCTGCCCAAACCACATGGAAGGTACTACCAATACCTGCTTATAGACTACATGCATTTAACTATAGTCACAGCCTTTAATTCACTAATTCCTCCATCCCCAAAACAAGCAAGCTACCCATTAATGCATTAATCACAGGAGTAGTCAAGAAGCTTTTGAGACCATAAGCAAAAGCCAGTCCAAGATTATCTTTGGTGAGGCAAGACTAAGGCCAAAACTCTCTAAATGTACTGCCCTCACATTAAGTTTTAGTGCTGAAATATATTGTAATATCAGACGGTTTGAGCAGTACTGAGACCAAGATTAACACTCAGGACACTTGGTTTCAGATCATTGCTTTCATGAGAAATTATCATGATGAATGTTTTAATCAGGAATAAATGGGTGTAAATGAGAGAATGGAAGAAAGGAGAAGTAATGGAAAGTGAGAAGTAATGGCCACTCTTGCATATAAATAACTGTCATAAGGTCAAAGCAGGGAGAGGTGAGAGATGTTTTCACTTTAAAGGGAATAAAACAAAACGAGGAAAAATGAAACCAAACAAGTCAAATGGAGACATGGAGTGGAAAACGCATGCAGTGAAACACATAACAATGTTAAGCCATACAAACATTCAAGACCAAAGCACAGAGGAACACAAAAGCCTGTTTACACAGATTTAGTAGACATTTTTGCATATAATTTGTGTATGGTTTTGAAGTGTGATTTGTGGGCTTTCTGGTAAATATCTTGTGTGTTCTCTTTCATAAACCTCACTAGAGACCACATGACCAAACTAGACAGACATTTTTTCTAAATACCGCGTAACAAAAGGGATATAGGAGGAGCCACCTTTTTTGTATCTGCACTGTATTTTATCATTTCCGTTGAACACATAGGTGCACTTGGTAGTTCTCAATTACAGTCTGTAGTCCCTCTGTAGATATCACGAAAGGGGGGGGGTTAATCCCCTGTTGTGATTTACCTCACGCCAAGGAGCAGGCTGGAGACCAGAGTTCCATGCTGTGGTTGTACGTTTATTTACAAAACAGAACAGCGAAACAAAACAGGAACCAGAAAACAGGATTCAGACTCAGAATAAACGTGAGAAACCAGGGCATATGTAAGGCGTAAATGAGATGATGGACTGATGGTGTGAAACATACAAAACAGAACTTAAATACCGTCAGTCATTAGACACAGAACACAAAACATCTGAAACCAAAACACGTGACACAAAACAGATCAGAGAATCAATATAAAAGTCCTCAAAACAGTATCAAACAGAACCAAAAACAACTGAAAAGCAGTGGCCTCTAATGGCCACTGACCGACCCGTCACAGTAGATTCTCTGCATCATTTGATAACCCACTATAGCCTGTTCATCAATGGTCAGGATCACAGCAAGTACTGTGAGCAGTAACGCTGAGATAATCACAAAAATGCATGTCATATACCATCCTATATGGCTAAAACTCTTTTCAACATTTGTACATGTTGCACATCAAATCACTGTTAGAATGTGAACAAACACAACTCCCAATGAGCCCCTCACCCAAACAAGTCTAAAATCAGTGCTGGGTGCAGACTCAAGTATTCCAGATAAATGTTTAACAAATACACAAACCAAAAGGATGGACTTTGGAAAAGATGAAATACATTAGTGAGAGATGATGGTGACCTCAAAATCATTTTGTTGACTAAGCCTCAGCAGTTAAACAGCTCATATTCTTGTATTTTTTCCCCACTGTGTGAGGTTATGATTAAATATGCACTATATGGACAAAAGCACTGGGACACAACTCTTAATAATAGAGTAATAATAGAGAAGGACAATCTTGCTTCAGCTTCCCAAGGCATTGTCATGCTTCCAACTTTGTGGACACAGTTTGTGGAAAAAACATTTCTATTCCTGCATGACTGTGGCCCAGTGCAGAAAGCAACCCACCTCAACGCCATCCAAAACCTGTCACCTGTGAGATTGTGAGCCAGGCCTTTTCATCTAACATCAGTGTCTGACCTCAAAAATGCTCTATAGAATGAATAGGCACAAATTCCCACAGAAACTCCAAAATTTTGTAATTTAAGAAAACTGTTATAGCTAAAAATGGAGGGCCAACTTCATATTAAAGTCTATAGAGTGCAATGTCCCTGTTGGTGTAATGGTCAAAATAACTTTGTCCACATAGTTTATAACATCATAAAACACACATTTAAATGAGCTTTTTGATGAGCAGCTCAGTCACCTTAAACATATAGACTGACTAGTGAATATTATATTTTGAACATTTAACTACTAAATTCTGCATCAAATACTTTTAATTAAAAATGTTTTTCTATGATACTGGCCATATAAAATGTATTACTTTTGTTTACATTATGTATTTTGTTACGTTATATAGTTACGCAATGAACTACACGCACATCACGGTCTGCCCTTTTCTGTTTTTCAGTGTCAAGAAAAAAATAAATAGATGTATAAAAGTATAAAGCTTTTTCCTAAAACTGTGTGTTCAAGCCACAAACTGTTTACAAAAGTTATTTTAAATAGTGTAACTCTGACCTAAAGTAAATGTAACATAGTGTTAGTGTAACTTCTCAGGCCTTCCTGGCACTTTGCAGCAATTTGCTACACCTTTACATGCTCTTTCGTCCAAGGTGGATGTCCAAGTTGTTAGTGTGTATGTGTGTTTGTACTACTTCAACACTATGCTGTTTGCTCTATCTATCCAGCATAAATTACACATACACTTCAACGCACCCCTGCCACACATGCCTGTCCTCAGTGTCTCTCACTCTCTCTTTCTCTTTCTCTTTCTCTCTCTCTTTCTCTCTCGTCACCACTCTCCTTGTCTTCTGTCTGGCACTAACACTCTTAACGCACACTCTTGCTAATTCAGCTACCTAGCAGTGTGATGTGCTAAAGTGGTGTGCAGCACTGGATGCTCATTAATGTTGCTCTCTTAATAAGCCTATGTGACTGAAATGCATATACAAACACACACACACACACACACACACACACACACACACACACACACACACACACACACACACACACACAC
>JBBPDE010000128.1:17191753-17213599 GCA_037974605.1 Nannopetersius ansorgii
AGTCTCGTCTCGTTCTCGTGAACCCAGTCTCGTGTCTCGTCTCGTCTCGTGGGAAAAGCGTCTCGTCACACCCCTACTAATTCACTATTTGTTTAGAGAGATTATGACTTCTAGAACCATATTCCAAAGTATCCAAAAGACTATAGAGGGACATACAAATCTATATTAAACTGTTTGTGTGTGATTTTTCAGGCTGAGGATGTGAATCGGACACTGGAGGGTGGTAGGAAGCCTCTGCACTACGCTGCTGATTGTGGTCAGACTGAGATGCTGGAGTTCCTGTTGTCTAAAGGCGCAGATGTAAATGTAAGTCCTGTAAATATGGTAATGAACACAAAGAGGGCCCCATATTCAGAAATTTTACTAAAACACTTAAGTGGAAAGAAAATGAACAGATGTTATTTTTAATCGGATGATGAGCAAAATGATGAGTAGTTTGCTCTGGGATCACTTATTGATTGAATTAAAACTGCAAGTTACAGCATTGGTAAGTCCTGTGAGTGTCTGTGGCAGGCTAAATACAGAAAATTACAGACATTATTGTAGTGATTGATTTAATATGAAGTTTAATGTTTAAACATTGTCCGTTTTTTTACACCAAAGCTTTTTTATGGGTGGAAAAATTCTATCATGATCAGTGATCACAAAAATTAATTAATTGAATGGTAACGAAGATGGTTATTAGTTTTCTAAATTAAAAAGGCACACTCTTGGATAAACATTGCATGAGAGCTGTGTACGGAGATGCTGTAATCCATCTGGAAGCTCCAAGCATGAAAAGAAATAACCCACAAGACACCAGTAATGATTTTCAATACAGCCTTTTCTTCTGACATGTTAAATATTGAACAATTAAAATGTATCAATACTATTTGGACAGATTTGACCAAAAGCACCATATGATGATTTAACTCTTGAGAAAGAATCTAAATTAAGTGACTTCTCTCTGGTGTTTTAAATAAACCTCAGTAGAATCCAAACATCATAAAAATCAGCACGCATTTTTGTTAGTACATTTGATATGCACAACTGGTTTAGTGGTCCATTGTTTAAGCTTTAAACAGATTTAATGGTATACAGGTATGCAGCTTGTATACTGTGTGATATTATTTGCAGCAGATGAGCTGTGGATTCCATGCATCATACTGCTTTATAAAGCACATCTCACGGATACTTGATTGGATGGATGTCTGGGGTTTTTGAAGGCCCAGTAAGAACGTGCCAATGTTCCTCAGTCCATTACTGATCGGAATTTGTGGTAGGGAACGTTGTCCTGCCATTAGCGAATACCGTTGTTATAAAGGGGTGTATTTGGTCTGCATGTCAAAGTATCATCCAGTTTTTTCCACCCTACCTTGTTTCCATAGTGCACCTTCCTGACCGTCCATATGATTAACCACCTTCCTCCATTACTCTATGGTCGTGATCGGCACATGGGCACTCAGACCGGTTTGTCGCTACCCACCCCAAACGCAGCAAGCTGCAGTGCACTGTGTGTTTTGACACCTTTCTGTCATAGCCATCATCTATTTTTCATCAGTTTGTGCTACAGCTCTTCTGTGGAATCAATCCAGATATCCCAGCCTTCACTCCCCATGCACATCAGTAAGATTGGGCCCTGTCATTATTTCACTGGTTGTTTTTCCTTGGACCACATTTAGTAGGTACTGACCCCTGCAGACTGGGAGCACCCTACAACACCTGTGGAGATACTCTGGCCGAGTCATCGAACCATCGCAGTTTGACACTTACCAAAATCATTCACATCCGTACGCTTGCCCATTTTCCCAAGCTTTCAGTGCTTTAACAACTGACTGTTTACATGCTGCCTAATTAATTTGTCAGTGTGTGCAAATGGGCTTTTAAACTATGCGCACCATATGGGTAGTCCATTGACATTTCTATAGAAACCAGTCTTACAGACGGAAGTGAGTTTGGAAGCAGTATTACTAACCATGTTGACAAGACATTGGGCAAATAAAGCTTTTCTCTGCGTTTCTGAAAATGATCATCATGGTGGTCATGTCTATTCCTATTTATTTTTCATGTTTTGCATAATAATTTCAGTATATCCTTCTGTGTCTCTGAGCTCATATGTTAGATTTAGTAACACTGGTATATCATGAAGCTATAGTTATAATATTGCTGACCTTTGTTTTTGCATGTTCGTTATCAGAGCGTGAAAGTGACTTTATGCATGTTAGGCACTGCACCCAGAAATTACTTGTTTGTGTTTATTATTCCTCGCTAAAGTTCTGAGCACTTGCTTTGCCAATTAGACTTTTTTTTTCCTTTTACACAGCTATAGAAGCTTGCTTTTCATAATCTGTTCTCTGAAAGCAAAGCGTGTAGTCAGTATGCGGCAGATGAAAAATTCAGTACTGCAATAAATACAATAAGAACATTTCCTGGTTTCTCTCTTTTGCTTTCTTTCTTTCTTTATTAGTGCACCCTCTCTTCATCTTTCCTGCTTGCTTTCTCTCACACTTGTTTTGTTCTGTTTCTCTTTTGCTTGTGTGCTCTGTCTCTCGCTATCTTTCATTTGCTTAGTTCCTCTCTTATTGTCTTTCTATCTTTTGCTTGCCTTTTCTCTTGCTGGTGGTCTCTCTCTTGCTCTCTCTCAAGGAGTTAACAAATAAGGTGTTCAATGATGATGTGTATGATGCATCTATCTGTTAGTAAATATTTGTAACTGTCTCTCTCTAGGCTCCAGACAAACATGGTATCACTCCGCTGCTTTCGGCCACTTATGAGGGTCACGTCACCTGTGTCAAGATTCTGCTAGAGAAGGTACTGATATGTGCTTCAGTAAAGACCGTTGACTGGGCTGTGGTTTGTGGCTGGTCTGCAGTGTAAGCATAGCGCCTGTCATTGCTAATTGGATAGGCTATTTGTGTTTTCGAGGGTGGAGGGTGGTGGGGTACATTCTAGCAAAGAAGAAAACCTGTCTGTGTGTGTTGGTTCTAAAGCAGTCTTTTATTCTTATCAGTGTATTCTGCTACATCTGCAGCTGTACTGAATAGAGTGCATGAATGGATTTGTGTTTGCCTCCTTTCTTTCAACACAGACACACATACAGTGGCTGCAAAGGGGTCATACAGAGTTATGTAGCACTTTTGTTCTGACAAAGGACACATTAGTCTTTAGTCCAGTTGCTGACACTGATGAACAGAGCAGATGAATGCGTGTGCTCACCATGAATTAGAATAAACAATCATCAGATTTCATTATGAACTAACTGTCTTATCTTGCTGGTGTTCCAGCATTCCATCCACGTTTTGTTTTTCAAACCATTTTTTCCTGTGTAACATTTTTTTCATGAACAGAAACATATGAAGCACAATCTGTCACTTATGTGTGTTGAAAAATCCAGAAACAAAAGTTGACAAAGTTTAAGGACATCCTTCAAGGTATTTTCTCTTGCCTAATTGGAACAATATGATTTAATGTTTTGTTTGTTTTGATAATGTTTTGATATTCTATATTTTTTTTAATAAGGGAACAAACTTTAGACTTCATCTTTCCACTAACAATGAAACAGCGTTTAGACCTTATTCATAAAACCTTCGAGCAGACTGTTAGTAGATTATTTGTAGGTTACAGAAAATTAAGGCTTCACAACTCGAGCATGAATTCACTTATTTTCAGTTTGCATATCATGACCAAACTCCACAGGCATGAATTACAAATGACCGCCATAGGGAAGCAGTCTGTCACACTGACAAAGCTGCATAAGCATTCTACATGTCAGCACTAAAGTTAAAATAAATAATGAAAAAAAATATGTATATACCACATATTCTACATTGTTCTTTTTCTTTCTATATTTATTTATATTGTATTTGCTGTCATTAGTGTAATGTCCACACTTGGAAAAGTGCCTTCTAGGATTGGAATGTTGTACAAGCAGCCTCATATTGTTCAAGCCATCTTAGGCCTGTATACCTCACACAGGTTGAAGCCCTTAAAAATCAGGGCTGGATGCATGAGGAACCCTAGGCTAGCTTTTGCTCTCCTCTTGCATTACTGAACCTGGGGTGTGCCCAACTGGTTGTTCTACCTTTGACCATTTTTGTTTGGTATTAACCATTGCATACCAGGAATACCTCACAAGACCTGCTGTTTTGGAGATACAGTTTGATCTTTGCCGAAGTGACTCAAACGCTAATGCCTTTTTCCTGCCTGATTGTTTACTTGCTGACTAATATATCCCACCCCTTGACAGATGCCACTGGAAATATTCAGTGTTCACCCAATAATAATTTTAACGTTGCGGCAGATCAATGTGTATTCCCCTGAAAAAGCAGTTTGTTACAGATCAAAATATTTAAGTGTTATAGTACTATTAATACACCAGGCATGACACGGTTTCGAGAAAATGTCATTTTGAGGTTACATTTTTTTTTTGCATTTGTCTGAAGCCTTCATTAATACATGTAAGTAAGACTATTTGTTCATGTGCAAAAATGGAATATTTTTAACAGATCACACTGTCTGGCGATTGCAGTGTGAATGTTATGATTCAGAATGTGCCATATTGATCATCTAAGAAGATGCTTTAAAAAAAGCTTTGTGAACTATTTCTGCCTGTAGCAACAGCAGGTCAATAGAGTGTGAGTGCTGTTCAGAAATGCTCCCCAGAGTTCGAGCCACTCATAAATTATGCATCGTCTCTTTCCTCACTCAGTAACACCATAATGAAGACTTAATGGACAGACAGCTCAGAAATGCATGTGTGTATGCGTGTCACTTTCTCTCTCTGTCCAACTTGATTTGAACTAGATCTGGCCCTTTTTTCACCCATCTCTGGATTCTCTATTCAGCTGTGGAGAATCCATAAGCCTAGACTGCTAAGCTGGGCCTTCTTTGTTCCACTGTTTTATTAAACAGGGGGAAAAAAGTTTTACTGTAGCTGTCAAATTTTTCATGCCCTTAATTTCGTGAAACGCACTTGGAATCAGACATTCTTATTTTGCATATTATTTACTTACTAGTGTATGGGATGGGGTGGGCAGCATGATGTATAATAACTTGCAGAAAAGCACAGTACACTTATCTGAGTACATCACGGTCATCACTGATAAACAGCATGGATCAGGAAAAAGAACATATTAAGCCATTCATAAAGAGCCTGTAAACAACAGAGAATACCTGGTGTTTGTATCAGGAGGAAATTTTGTTAGGCGAAAAAAAAATCTATTTGATCCTATCCTGGCGACAGCAGTGTGTGTACAGTATGAATACGGGTTTACCTTTACATTTTCTTTAAGGCTAATGAGTTTAAAATGAAACTGTTTTGGGGGCATATTTGGTGGCATAATCAGGGTTTACACTATAAAAATAGGCAAATTAGACGCACTTGCATTGTACGATATGATGTTGACGCTCCAAGAGTATATAGAAAAACCACTTTGTTGTGATGCGGTTAAAAAGGACTCTTTTTAAACCCTGATTATGAAAAGAAATATGCCCCCCCAAAACACTTTAGTTTCATTTTATACTCATTAGCCTTAAAGAAAATGGTAAATCCGTATTCGTACTGTACAGTTTACACTGAACTGCTGTCCTAGTGCTAGAATGTAAAATACCCATATTACCCCTGTACAGTAACCCCCCGGTATTACGCGGTTAAGGAGTTGCGGATGCAGGCCCACATAGATTTTTTTCGAAGAACCTAACTGATGGTTTTAAAGATAACTGTATAAATGTTTTTGTACTGTCATGAGAAACACAAAGAAAGCGCTTTTGGGATGGTTAATACACAGTACTCGAAGCAGGAGCGGACGGGGACTACAAAACAGCCTGGACTTTCTTCACCAGCTTCACAGAGGTCTGTGTCTCGACCGAGAAAGACTGGCCGACGGCTGCCGTGTTTTTTGTTTTGTTTTTTAAGCCCAGTAGTTTTATTAGATTACTGTAAATTAAATTAAAAGAGACCATTGAGCTCAGTCGCCATCCAATATCTGCTTTAACCAGCGGGTCTCTACAATACACCTCCTGAAGAACCCTGAGTAAGATGAACAGTACTTTAATGAACTGTAAAAACTTTTCAGTCATTACCCCTACATTATATCTTATTACGCTAATTAAAACTTGCACTAATTTATTACTATGTTTACCTGTTTATACTAGTGTTGTCATGGTACCAAAATTTCAGTATTTGGTACCAATACCAGTGAAAATCCATGGTTCTCGGTACCAATTTCGGTACCAAAGCAAAACACAAAAACATGAATGAACAAGCTATTTTTATTAATAACAAAAAATAATTAAACAAACATGACTGAATAACACATTCTTCTTATTTATAAACTGAAACATTTGTATAAATTTGTATAAATTGTATAAATCCAGATTTTATGAAAGACTAACATATCAACGTGTTCCTGAATCAGTCTTGAGTGTCTCAGGCAACATGACTCAACAATAAATAAGTGTTGTTTATTATTGTAAAGCCTTACCAAACTATACAGGACTGTATTTGACTGATCTTTTATTTAATCAAGCTGCACAAACCATATTTCATAATCTGGAACTGCTTTTCTGATGGACCGATTTTAAAGATACAAACATTAACCCTACAATCGTTCTCTAACACACACATTTTGGCTACACAGGTCATTTAAAAGCCTCTGGTGTGTAAAAATAGTACACTATTCTGTCCTGTTTTAAACGCTACAGGAGCATTAAATAGTTAATAAAGAAACTTTATTCTGATACTCGTGTTAGCATTAGCCGCACTTATGCTAACGATTAACTATGCAAATGGCAATATTTATTTCAGTCCAACATTCAAATTAATATAGGGTATATTTTTTATAACAAAAGCTCTAAATATAAAATAAGATTAAAACTTGTCTGCTTGAATTCTTTCATTAAATCTGAGTGACAGTCTTTGAGGTGTTTTATAAGGTTCGATGTATTTCCTCTTTTTGACAAAACTTCGATGACACCGCTTGCAAATGGGTTTCTGGTGATCAGAGATGTTGCTCTTGTCATCAGCCGCAAAAACAAAATTTCACACGCGGATCTTTCCTCCTTTCTTTTCAACGAGTGGATTCAGAGCCGCCTCATCAGCAGCACCACTGGTCGCCATGTCTCCGTCTCCGGTTGTCTCCGGTTGACCGGGTGCTCGGTACCACCGGTACTTCAGAAAATATTTAAATTTTTTAGTACCAACTTGGTACCGAAGTACCGGGTCTTTTGACAACACTACTTTATAACAAAGAAAACGACAGCGAAAATGCCCGTGCATGAATTACAGTACAGTCTGGATGGACTTACCTTTATATTTTTGTTAAGGGTAACTGAGTTTAAAATTAAATTTAAGTGTTTTGGGGGGCATATTTGGGGCATATTTAGGGTTTACATTATAAAAATAGGCATTTTTCTTGCACTGTCGTTTCCTTTTGTATAACTGGGTGAATACAGTAATATATTAATTGAATTTACAGTATTAATTTAACACGAGAACACTCAATACACTCCACAGGGGAAACGCTGCACTGGACTGCAGTGTCACAGGGCAGCAGCCAATCAGCAGAAATTAATAACGTTCTCGGATTGGCTACTTTGAAACCTCCAGCTGTCTGTAATGCCCAGGCCTCATGCACCACGCCCCCCGTCCTCGTTTTTCTTCTTTATGTTTGGGGCAGCGCTGAGCAGAGGAGGTTTGTTCAGGTTTTTGGTTGCCTTGGTAATTGCTGTGTGGTGCATGAGGCCTGGACATCACAATGAGCTGTACTTGGAGGGGGGAGGTTCGAAAATCCGCGATAGACTGAAACCACAACTGCTGATCCGCATGAAAGTGAGGGGTTAATACATTTATTTTTTGGTTATAATTTAAAACTTGATAGTTTAACAAGTAAACAATTGGGTTGGTATAAACAGGTGCAGTATTTGCATCTGAACGAAAAGGAGGTATTGTTCCATCTCTAACTAACAATCTGTTTATAATAACGGTAAACTGCGTAGTAACACATATATAATTGGATGTCAGCCCATTACAACGTAATCTATTTTAAAATTAATTTATTTGTTTTTCATCGCCTTTTCAGTGTTTCTCTGTTCTGCTGTTTTCACAAACCTCCAATAATAAAATTATAATAATGTAATCTGGTATATTATATTTCTCATTTTGTCCAATCTTGGGTTTGCAGCAGGCTAAGTGTTTACTTGCAGGCAATGTGAGTAAATGTGTGTGTGTTGTGTCTACTATGGATACAGGGGGCTGATAAGGAGAGGAAAGGACCAGATGGGCTGAGTGCGTTTGAGGCAGCGGAGAGCGAAGCCATCAAAGCCTTGCTGAAGTGAGGCTCAGTCTGGGCCCGCAACTCCGAGGTGCAAACAGACACTTGGCGGCCACCAGACAGACACACACCTACCACCCCACCCCCCATCCCCCAAGCACACACACATGCCTATTTGCCTCTGGCCGGTGGCTGCCTTGTATTCTTCTAGGTTTTCTTTTTCATTCCACATTTACTTTTTAATTTTTATTTTTTATTATCATCATCTTGGAGAGGGGATGAGTGATTACACTCTAATAGCTTATTTGAATTACCCCTGGGTTGAATGGACCTGTCAATCAGTTATGCCTCTCTTATGTACCACTGGCTGCGAGGAAGCCCTCAGTGTGTGCCTGTGTTCATACCACTAAATAAAGTTCATGCAAAATAGGAGAAGAAAACTACAGCGCTTATGTACAGTGCAAATCTCTCAGATCATGCAAATCATCCCTAGTCAAAGAATGTGCAGAAAATTAACTGATGTAAATGTATTTTCTACTTTAAAATAAAATGGTTATTTTAGTTTTAGTAGTGATAGCAACATGGGGATTTGATGTTTGATGACTAAATATTGACAGGCTCTTTCTCTCTGGTTCCAGTGCTTCAACTCAGGCTGGACATGACATATGGGGTGACAGATTTAAATATCACTAATAGTGACCCTCTCCCAATGCAAGCCCATGACTGCATCTCAGTAACATTTCATGACATTCCCACAAAGCAGTGTTTATTAGCTCTTAACGGTGAATTACAAGTAATGAATTCAAAATGGTGTTAAAATCATGTCATGCTGGCCTGCAATTCTGCTTATCTGCTCAGTTGTTTGTACTCTTGAGAGTGAGAAGGAAAATAAAATAAAAAAAAAGTTTTCTAGCAAGGTGAATCTGAGGAGCAGACGTGTGTCACTTCCCAGCACTCCTGTCACTGATACTGATGGACTTTACTGCTCACCCACTGCATGCTAATGTCTCCGCTCCTACACTCTGCTTCTCTCTCTCACGCGCTCTCTCTCTCGATCTGCTTTGAAGTAGAAGATTCCAACATGAAACAAAACAAACAAAACACATTTTAATGCTTTATATCTGGCATCATTGTGAGAAACAACGTTGACGTAAAGGAAAATAAATACAGTTTTTGAACTTCATTTATTTTTGTGTTTTCATTTATTTTCATATACAACTCTGGAATGAAACTGTGTTATAATTGGAATGAATTTCAGTGTGGTGTCTATTGGCTGTCTGTTTGGCTGTCATTCTGTTTGTGCCTGTCTATGTCATTGTCCAGCAGGCAGCCCCCCTCATTATAGCCATAAATGAGAGGTCATGTAGAGTAGACAACATGAGAACGGAGAGGAAGAAGAACAATCAGAAAGAGAAAATGGAAAGGGAACATGCATCACAAGGCTTGGCAAAATTGATATGTTGTCAACTTTTTTGCACAAAGTTTCTTTTATTAACAAACTGTTTTGTGCAGAGCCAGCGCAAAATGACCAGTTACTCCATCTCTGCCTGTAGCTGTACAACTGAAGAAAATGTTAATAAAGGGGGAAAACAGCCCTGGTAAAGTCCCTCAAAGACCATGAATACAAAGCTTTGTTTTTAATGGGAGATTTCCAGAAGGAAGTTGAATTCTTTATATTTTTTACTCAAAGTAGCTAAATCACTAGCTCCCCCTTTCACTTTTGCAAAATGACTACTGTACTTTGCATCTTTCTGAATAATTATTTTAATTAAAGTGGGGCTTAAAATGGCCTACAGCGCTCTTTAGAAGTTTTGCAACATCGATTTAATATGGATCAAACATGCAGAACGATTGTTTTGTAAGCTGTGCACATTCAGAAAATTACAATTCAAAAAATGACAACAGTATTCCTCAAAGGAAAAAGTTTGGCATTATTTTTTTTCCCTGAATAAAGATAGGCATCACAATTTCACCCTTTTGTGCAAGATAACAGCACTGAATCTGCCCCTAAAATGTTTGCGGCTTTGGGGAAAACTGCATGGGATCGCCGTTCCTCCATGAAGAGTATCTTAAAATCCTTCTGTAACCTCGTCTCTCCTCCTTGGCCCATTGCACAGGTTTTCAAGTCGTGTTTTGTTCAAGGGACTGAGACGTTCATTGGAGAATCTTCCAAATGTTGTGTAAATATCATTATTGTGTGAATAATCTTTCTGAAGGACCACAAGTTTTAGGCCCTGTTCATACCTGGTGTTAATATGTGTCATACGTAAACACAGCCATTTACACCTGGCATTTCCATGTATGTCCTGTGACCACTTTTGATAAATATTTGACTGGAGGAAGCATGCTGTGCATATTTACAATGTTATCCTGGCTATTAAAGAGGGTTAGATCATATCCTTATCAGCACATGGAAGTGGCTCTAATGTCCTGACAAAAGCAGTTACAAGGTGTTTTGAGTGATGGTTTTGCAGCAAAACGGATGAATCACTATAGATCCACCACCATACTTCGGTCTGGTAGGTTTTCCGCACGGCCAAACCTTCACTCCATTCTTAAGCTGGTTTTGTCAACCACTTTTCCTTTAGTCTCATCTTGCCGCTCAATCTGTTTTTTATATAAGTCTTTTTTTTTATGGAGGAAACTCCAGGCGTTTTATATTTGAGGTTTAAAGAGAGCAGAGATGTTCCTCCATGCAAAATGTGCATGCGTTCTTTCCAGGCTTATTAATCGCATCACCAGGTATTTACATTTCTCCTTTAATACTTACCCTTCGAATACTTCTATTTCTATGGTTGTTGCCTGATTTATGAAGGTCACAAACATTTGTCTGATTTTGTTTGTGTTATCTCTCCCTGAAAACAGCTAGAGGGGCCAAGGAGGCAGGTGAAGGAAGAAATAACATTGAGGGAAAAACAAAGGGAATGACAGAGTAACATTTTCCACCAGAGTGGAGTGGTCTCATCCAAATGTTTTCTCTTTAAAATGCATGGATATCATTTGTGTATACAGACTTTGCCCATGTAACAAGTTTGTATTGTGAGATAGCAGAATTCTACAGTGATTATCTAATTCATGCATCATACTAGCTGTCAAATTAATAAGATATGATTCTGTAAGCACCGTTTAATGGTCAGAACCTGCATGTAAAGCTTTGCATAGGTCTTGAATCCTGTCACAAGTTAATCAGCACACGCACGGACACGGTTTGATGGCCAAACATGGTATCGAAAAGATGTGCAACATCAATGATGTATAAGTACTTCAGCACCGCAGCAAAATCAATAAATGTTTTGTGAAGTCAGCACTGACATGTTGGAAATCTTGGGAACTGGTATTCCACAATGTAAGCCATGTAGTTGCATGTTTTCTAAGCCCATGTATGGTGTTATTAGCTGTATTTTATAGGTCAGTACAACTGTTTTTTCCCCTTAGAAGTTCATTTACAATTCTTCAGCATCAATTCTGTGAAGACCAAAATGTGTATTTAGTTAGTTTTGTCATAGTAAAATGTTTAATAGCAGCTCAGGCATTATCACCAGCTATTAAAACCAAAGCTGAAGAACTGCTTTATGAAGATTGACAAATAAATTGACCTGTTTCTCAGCTTAAAATCAGCTGTAGTGTTGAGCGTTTTACAGGACGAACACAGAAATCTTTTAAGCTTTATTTAGTGTATCGCACTCTTAGTTCAGAAACCATGCAGCAAAGTGGTTAGTGCTGCTGAGCTCACAGTCAACAGCAGCAACCCACAATGAAAAAAGCTTGCTGCTTGTGCTCTGTGTGGTACAGAAGTGTTGTGGGTACCACCTTTGATCCTCATTTAGCCGTGCTCCCGTTACAATATATCTGGTTATGACTGTGATGTACCCAAATATATATGCTACCATTGTGGTGCTGCGGCCTTCTACAGAGTCTTTAATACAGAATCAAATTCCCCTGAACAACAAATGGAGATCTCGATGTCATTTTTTGGATGTATAGAATATCTTTCTATATTAATAGCACACAGGACCTGTCCTTTATATTGTAAAACTCTCATGAAGAAAGAACCAATTGAAATGCTTTAAAATTACTTTACAAACAACTCTTTACATTTACTATAAAAAACATTTTGTTTTAAGTAACTGTTCTGTTTTTTTTTTTTTTACTTGGAGATTGATGGTATCCAACTTGTTTTTAGAGACAGGGTCGTATGTGGGATTGCTTGTACCCCGCCCCCAGAATTCTGCTTCTTACTAGGGGAATTAAATTATTCAGGCATTCTGTAACCTGGAGATAAACTTTAAATTGTTTGAAGTTTGCTTAGCATCCTGTTCCCTCCATCTTCAGTCCACATGATTAAACCCTTTAAAGAGAGCCAGTTGGCAGATGAAGTTGTGCTGTTGATTGCCACACATTCCATGAATATAAAGCACCTCATTTCCTCATTTTTGCTTTGTCTTAGTTGAGCCACCGAATGTGCTTGTTGGGTTAAGAGGTGGGATTTCGGGGTTGTGGGCCAGTGATTCTGCAGTTATTTATGTGATACACCTTCCAAACATTTCATATAGCTAGAGCTTTTAAATTACCTGAAAAGTGTAAAGGAATCTACAGTGGCTCAACCAGAGATTTGTTTTTTCAGTGGGACCATTTCATAATGTCAGCCATATGACTATGGTGCCTCAGCTGTCTGGTAAATTGCTGTTAGTGCTATCAGTCCATTTGGGCGACTTTTGTCCCAGACGTTTACATCTACTGCCCCCTGCTGTTTGAAAGAAAGCTGATCAGAAATTATATCAGAGGGCTTGTCCTGTCTGCTTGGACTAAAATTGCATCAATATAACCATAGTTTAGAATAGATCCACATGCATTTGAACAAGTCACAATTGAAATGAATGACAAAAAATTATTAATTTATGAGTCTAATATTGTTGAATTCTTTCTCTGGTCTTCGATGGGCTGGTGAACGGTGGCAGATTGTTTTCTAAGTGTCTGTATTAGGGACATAATTGCCAGCTGTGCTAATTAGTATACACAGGCACTCGCCTCCCCTTGTTTCCTGCAGTTGCCACAGCGACTCCATGCTGCGCAAGGCTTGTGATCAACTACCCCGAAATTGCGCTTAATGAAGTATCAAATCCAAATTATTAGAATGATTATTGCTTGTCTTTGTGTTCCTGATTACCTCTGGAAGCACTGTGGTGGTACTTTCTCCGCTTCCCTTTCCACCTCTTTTACACTAATGCCAATAGTATACAATTACACAACATAACAGTACACATATTGTCTTTAGGTGTTGTGCCCCTAACAGGGGTGACAGAAGCATTTTTAACTGGGGGGCAGGACGCATCCGTGTATGTCTGGGGGATGTCCCTCTATTATTAGGAGTCGTTCATGCATGTTTTTGTCAGGACAAAACCCTGTCATGTCATGAAGCTTCCTTCTTCATATGTCAGAGTTTTATTTTGCTTGACTTGGGTACTTTTTTATTTTATTCATTTTGTGTGAACAACTTAGATTTCTAGTTTCTAGTAATCGTATGATTTCTAGTTTTGTGGGGGTGTCAGTTAGGGATGAGTATAAATAGGATATTTTGTTGACACCACTATTTGATGCCAAAAAAATAAAGACATTGGATTAAAAAAAAGAAAACATTTTTGACTTTTTGGAGAAATAACAAGCTAACTTGTTTCCTGAGATTCCTGAATATATAATGAGGCTGGAGCACTGCAACTGTCTATTCAACAAAAAATCTAGGGATGATGGGTAGAGTGCTTACGAACCTCCCCCTAATCCAATCCAGTATCAACCATTTGAATCTGTGAGCTATGTTAGAATGCTTTAAAGGGGACACATTATGCAAAACTTACTTTTTTAAAAAACAAGATATAATAGGTCTATGGGCTACACAAAATGTGTTCATGAAGTTCTTTTCTCAAAATCACTCGCATAAAGAAATATCACCAGTTTTATTTTTCACAGTTTTGGTCCCTTTCAAAACAAGCAATTTCAGGGCTTTGTCCCATTCATGCAAATAGAAAAGAAACATGAAAGTCATTATTTTAAAGTACTTACATCTCTCTTATCTGCTGACTTGTCATGCACAGTAGATACAGATCCTCCATGATGCTGATAATAGCTCCTTATTCGAATTTTCCATTCCACCTTAAATACTTAAGTTGGAACTTTTTAAAGTGGAACGAAGCCGATAGTTGCTGAGACATGGCCATGGAAAATGAAATGGAGCCACATAGTCTATTGGTTTTCTTCGTCTGGGAGAAAGTGTAGGGATGCTGTTCTTTGCAGCCAACAACACAACACTTCATGCGTAACTTGCCTCTGCCTGTAGCCACAGCGCTCGGCTTATCCATGCTCATAAAACTAGCAGACAAAATGGTGAATCTTCAGCTAATCTAGTGGGTGGGGTCTCGACAGATGAGGGGCGGCACTATGCAAATTGGCCCAGTGGGACGTCTTGTTTTGAAATGGCCTGAAACTGAAGAATAATGCCGGTGAGGTCTCTTTATGTGAGAGTGATTTTGTGCAAAGAACTTTGCAAACGTTTTATATAGCCCATACACCCGTTATAACTAAAGTGGGTTTTACATAATATGTCCCCTTTAATGTTGCACGAATGGAGACAGCAGCACCGTTTGTCCCGAAACTTTTCTATGTTTCAGTACTGACCAGTCAGGAACGAGTATCTAGTACCAGTTCTCAGTAGCCATCAGTGCGGTGCAATGTCATTCATTCATTGGTTGACCAAATTCTTTGCTTGGACCCAAAAATATCTGAATACTTGTACAGTATACATAAGCATTCAATTATCAGCATGGCGGTGGAATCGTCCTGGTTAAAGTGGTCTTAAGCATTTCTCTAGCCACATTGCCTTCATCAACATTAAGTTTCATAGTCTGTAAGTTTGAGCTAATTAATGGAGTAGGCACAACCGTATCAAGGCTAATCGGCTAAGCGCTGAGAATTCCACAGGCAAAATTTCAGAACTAGTCCATCAACCAGGTGGTGTGTGTGCACCCAAAAGAAAGACTTAAAGCTGCTGCTCCCTCAATCCGCTTGACCTAGCCATTCATGCCCACCCCAGTATGTAGAGACTTTGGCTGTACTCTGTCAACCAGCCTGATGGCAGCTTCTTTATTGTACACTTCCAGTAGTAATGGGTCGCCACCAAGATTGTGTGTCTCATATGTCTTCCATAACTAAAATCTATAAATCCCATGCAGGCTTTTTACTCATCAATCTACTTTTGTTTGCCATTTGTGCAGTCACACTCACTCAGCCCAGACAAACACAGTGGACTCCCTAGACCAAATGCACTCAGCTGGAGAATTGTTTGTAGTAGAAAAATCAATGCTGTTGGGAAGATTTTAATTGCAAATAAAAGGGGAATTATTCTAGCTGCCAGAACACTAAGGAAGAGTGGGGCAGGTAGATTATATATAATTATGTTCACTAGCCAAAGCTCCTGAAAACCTGCTCTTTAGAGTAAAGTAAGCATTTGTCACGAGTAAACACACCACAGTATACAGTGTGAACAGCAAAAAAGCCAGAAACACAGCACCCAGGAGAGCAGTGTTTGGTGATGGTATCTTTCTCACGAGTGCCTCAGAGGTAGTCCTGTAATTCGAACACACAACCTTCTGGTTACAGGCCCAAATCCCAAACCACTGGGCCAGCAGCTGCCCAAAAATATGGAACACTTCATGATCTTGTGTGTCATCTTTGCACAGGGGCCATGCTAATCTTCTCTGTATCAGGAGCACCATAGTGACGGTGTGTGAACCCATGAGGTGCTGTCTTTTGGGCAGTGTGCAAAGAGTGGGTAAATAACGGGTAGTGGGCTTGGAGACCCCCGGTCCTGCCTGTCATTGCCACTTGAGCAATCTTTATCCACCTCCACTGAGGTCAGGAACCCTGCTTGCTTTTTTAGTGTGTTATGTCTGATTGTGTAAGAGAAGTGTGTGGAGATGACTAGCAAGGAGTCCTTTCTATACACTCTGGCGTAACAGCAAATTGACCCTGCTTAAAGGCCCTGTGTCCTCCCACCCTCACTCAAACATGAAAAGGTTTCGCATTTAGAGAGTGGCTTGGCGTTTCACCTCTTTGTTTTCCTCGGGGAGAAGTAATTGAGAGTCGGGCAAAGTGTTCTTTTAGACCTGCATGTCTGAGAGATAAAACCGGGCTAGCTGTTCATCGCTGCTCTGCCAGGGGGGAAAAAAGCACCTCAGACAACAGCCCTGCACGGCTCTCAGGATTTCTGTGATTTTCTCTCCTCTTCCTATTGATTTATTTGCTTTCTGTAGGTGGCGTGTGCTGCAGTTGCAGAGACAAAGATGGAATGAGAAAAATGGCTACAAGTTTGAAGTGCCCAACTGAAGTGGCCCTAAGTCTTTTTCATAACAGCCTAGTGCAGGTCCAAGTATTTGTCACTACCAGTGAACCAAAAATGGAACTTTAGCAGAAGCAAGGTCTCAGTGGGTGCCAACACATTGTAGATAAAACTAATTAGCAGCTGCTCTATGACAGCACTCCTTGGTTATGTCTTTCACTTAAGATGGGCCTAATTTATGTGAATTGAATTTTTTCCACGATTTTCTGTTTTCGATGAATTTTCAATGCTCTAAATGATTTTCCTGGGCCACTGCTTGATTCAGAACAAACAAACTGCCATTTAAAAAAACACCTGGTAAGATTTTACCTGTTTTTTTGCATCATCAAAAGGTTTTTAAGGAAACCAGAAGTAGTCCTTCAACATCATTCAGCTTCAATAAACCCCTTTTCCACTTGTAGCTAGTTGTGTGTAATATCCTCACTTGGCCTCATTGTATGTATGCCATTTTAACATCAACAAAAACAGTTAAATGTGAGATGCTGTCTGATAGGTTTGGTAGAAGTACAAGGCCAGCTTTGGACTTACAGAAGTCCAGCACAAGTGTCCATGTGTTGCAATAGCCCTGCCTCAGGAGCCTTTATTGCTGGGTTTTACTCTTCCCCAGCACACTGTGACTCTCAGTGCAGCTCCACAGCTGCCACTGCAGAGAGGCCTTCTGGCATAATACTTAATCAATAACTGCAAACTTAACTTTTTAAGTCACTTTCTAAAGTTAGATGGTTGTTGAGAATAATAACAGCTCCGAAACACACTCATAAACAGTGTGCGTAAAGTGCAAGGACTCGGTTCTAACTGGGACTCTCAGAGGTCCCGGACTGGTGTTAAGCAGAAGCTTTATTAGTCGGTGCGGTAAGCACATAAGACAGCCTTGAGTTGTCTCCTCAGTGAAGGTCAATAACGGCTTTAGCAGACTCACACAATAGGCACTTATAGAATAAAATGATGGATGGCCCAGTTGACAGAGGACGCAAAAAATTTGCCCAACTGCCCTCTGACATGTGCCTCGTCGTGGCTTCATAGCAACGTGTGAGTATTGATTATGCCATGCACGCGATGACAGGCTGCATTAATATCAGCCAAGCCCTAAGCAAACAGACAGGAATGTATATCACTGTATTGATCACTCCATTACATGCTCAACAGAGAGCCATGTATACAGTTCATAACGACAGACATCTTTAAGGCCCACTATTCTCCGCTCACCAAAGTGTTATGCCTGGCCTGCTGTTTAGTGTAGTGAGGAGATGAGGCTCGTAAAACTCTTTATTTCCCTATTGGCTTCATTAAAAACAATACAGTGCCAGATGCAGTTTAATTTTCTTATTAAACTGCCTCACTAGAAACTGGATGCTGTCAATACCCACGTATACTGGGGCCTTGTTCGCACGTATACTTAGCCATCTCTCTCATCCCTTTCTACTGAGAGGGGTCCTAATGAGCCGCTCTGTGGTGGAGAGCACGGCGTCATACGCACATACACACTGTCTCATTATTTGGGTTTGTTGAGCAGTTCAAATAGCCGAGGGAACTTCGTCCCCCAACCGGGAAACGTCTTGGTCTACTTGGGTCACAAGTGGAGCGGCACTGCTTCGAGCTGTCAGTGTATCTAACTGTTCCTTTACTCTGAAGTCAATGACTTACACGGGGAGAGCTTGCCTGATTGTGACGTGTGGCAACTAATAAACGATAGACTGGTGGCTAACGAGAATATAAAGGAGTTGCTGTGGAAAGTTACTTTTACTTTTTGTGTTCTCTCACACACAGATTGCCTCATCCCTACAACAAAGTTTTAATATCAATGCATAGTGTCCTGCGGTCCTTTTCTCTACTGTCTTAAAAGAGCCCTTTAATAGCCTTTATTTTTAAGACTTCTGTGAGAACTTTATGGAGGTTCTTTAAACTTTGAAAAGGTTACTCACATTCATACAAAATGTTTAGCTTAAGAACCCTCCATTAAAAGGTTGATCACAGAGGCAAATGTGATTTTTTTTTGGTGGCATTTCTCCATGGAACCATTTATGGCACACTGTTAAGGAATGTAAGCACAGGCTTCTGGGGACCTATGGTTTCTCTGCAGCGATGGCCTCTGTCTCTCTGCGTTCCTCTAGGGGTCTCCAACTGATAAAATGGGTGAGAATGAGTAAATGTTTTCACCACTTCTGTCAACAAAAGTAGGAACGATATTTGTGGCCTTCCAGAGAGAGGAAGAGTCAGTGCTCCAACATCTGGTACATGAGAACTGGAGCAGACAGGATGGAATATTAGCCTGGCTCTCACACTGGCCTAGAAAGGGAAAGTACCCAAACTAAACATACCAGAGTTTGCTCTGAGGGTCCCTATGTCTGCTTTTGGGCAAATCATCTCAGTGCTGTACTGCCATTGCACTTTCTCTTCTGGTTAAAGCTAAGTGAGGGCCAGAAGTATACACAATAGTTTATTGTAAATCAAATTCACAGAATTTCCCCAGGGGTGCTCACAAGCTTGGCTGTTTAGTTTTGCACTGGACCACTGGGCCTATAAAGCAGTCAGGGTAGCTTGATTTTCAATTCTGGGCATTAATGTTCAATAACAGTGGGCTTGATCATTATCCAGTCCAGATGCAGCATGTTAATGCTTGCCTTATTCGGTATTTAAATATTTATCAGGCTGGCATGGTGCAGAGTGGGTAAAGTCTATATAAATATTTTGTAATCATGGTACACACCATTCCAGGCTTTTTAAAGTTACAGAGAAAGAACAGACAGCGAGTAACCTGTGTTTTGCTCAGCACCTCCACTGAACACTCAAAAGAACGATTCAAATTTACGATCACAGTCAGGAAATGTGAAGAGAATTCTGTTCTGCCCTCAACAACCTGTAAATCACGTTTTGTGTTTGAGAGCCTTTGTTTTAGTACATGTGTAAATGGCTAAAATAACATGCCTAATAAAAGAAGTGAGAAAGTTGTGGATGGAGTACACGAGATGTTTGATCATGAATACAGACAAACTGGCCACATTGTGTTCACACATGCACATACAGATACAGATCTTATCACAATGTGTGCTACCTCAGGATTATGACAGCCAGACCACAAATGGGGTTAATTATGCGTGTGGACAATATCCTGATACAAGAGTTTTAATGCAAAGTTAAACAAAGCCTTTATGGTTTTGATTTTTTTTTGTATAAACCTAATATAAACATATTTAAAATTATAAATAGCTAAAAATATGTCCTGGATATTCCAATTCTCATTCCAAAAACTAAGCTCCATTAAAATGTGTCTGTAAATGTTTCCAAGATGATTTAAATTGTAAATCCAATCGCATGCACCACTTCAGGAGGTGATCATGTTATTGCAGTGTAAATGCATCCATCTCTCCAAGACACATTCAACAATCAAATTAATGCAATGGCACCCCCTGCATTTTGCTTGTGGAAGAGACCGCCCTTCAGACTGCTGTGGGCATCAATTCTTCCCTTAAGCCAATTAGCTCAAATATAGCATTAATCTTCACCTCGCCTCATAATTTTTCACCATCTCTATACAATAAACTCTTCACTGTACATCTGGTCCATGATGGTAATAACACAACTAACAAACAGCTGCCTGATGGGAGGTGGTGGTCTAGTGGGTAGGATACTTGCCTCTGGATTCGTATCCTACCTTGAGCAAAACCACCACTGGGTTCCTAAAACCCCAAGTTGCTCCAGGGAGACTGCCCACTGTAGTTAGGGAATGGAATGGGTAAAAACATCTGTTAAGCGCTGTAAATGTATTGTAAATATAACCACTGAGAGTCGAGGAATGAACAGTGTGCAGACATGCACTTTTCTTTTTACTAGAACAAAAAATGATGAGCAACACAGGCCGCTGGTTGTCGTATGATTTGCATATTACCCGCCACATGAGAATTGGAATTCACTCCACCTGGACATAGACTCATTTGACTACCAAATGCAAACATGCATATGGCTAAAATATTCTCAGGAGGCAATCCAGATACTTGTCACATTAAAGTGCCAGGTATGAACTGGATGCTAGATGCCGTTTGAAGCATGTGTAATCTTGTAAGCTCAGTGCAAATGGGGGGTACGTTTCCATTTTGTGTTGGCCATATTAAGTATGACTATAAGAACACTTGGGCTCTTAGTAGGGCTCCAGCTTTGAATCAAATATTTCTCTGTACTGTGCATTACATAAACACATGCACACCAAACACCATTTGTGATAGACATAAGAATAGGATAATCAACTTAAGCCTCTAGTTTACGTTAATGAAATATTTATGAGTTTACTGGTCTGTGGGTCTAGGGCTGCATGCTGAATGAAACTTTCTGTAGGGCTCTCTCCAGGATTGTACTGGATTAAGGTTATCTGAGGTCGACCACTGCTCTGTGACTGCAGTAATATAAATCCCTGATTAATCTTTTGCTGGGATTTGAATAAATGGTAGCACTTTATGTTCCCTGCTTCACTTGAATTGGTTTCTGCCTCTATTTAATAATTCCCCTGGTCTTAGGTCTGCTTAGTGTGCCGTTCCTGTATATATGGTGCAACCAGGAGCCTGTTCCTCACACCAGATACTGAAGGCTTGCTCATTTGAATCCATGATGGTCTGCTGCTTTTGAGCAAGACATGGATGGTTGTGACTTGTCTGGGTGACAGAATCACATGAACAAGTAGATCCATGGCAGTGGAATTAACGCAAGTATTTGGCAAAGGAGATTGTTTCAAATATAAACCATTTTCATCTAGCGAATCAAATAATCATGGAGAAATGCCTTTTCCTTCGTGCATGGTGAAGCTGAATCTTCTTCAGTTCCACAATACATAGCATGCACTCTGTACACAGTAAAGTACAGTATGCATGCTACTCCAAAATTGAACTCCAAGACATTTTGGACAATCCCATACTTCCAACTTTGTGAACACTGTTTGGGGAAGAACCTTTTCTATTCCAGCATGACTGTGTCTCTGTGCACAAAGCGAGCTCCATAAAGACATGGCTGGATGAACTTTTCATTGCGGAAGAACTTCACTGGCCAACACAGAGCCCAGAGGTTGTGAGCCAGGCCTTCTCATCCAACATCAGTGACTGACCTCAGAAATTCTCTACAAAGTGAATGTGCACAAATTTCCCACAGAAGAGTGTGTGTGTGTGTGTGTGTGTGTGTGTGTGTGTGTGTGTGTGTGTGTGTGTGTGTGTGTGTGTGTGTGTG
>JBBPDE010000128.1:17230439-17244952 GCA_037974605.1 Nannopetersius ansorgii
CACACACACACACACACACACACACACACACACACACACACACACACACACACACACACACACACACACACATGAGACTGAAGGGCAGTGCAGACGATATTATTTACCAGGATGTGAAAGGATGGTCTTGCCAACCCACGCTTAAAATAACCGAAGTTAGGAGACAGGACGACTTGGTAATCAGACAAATGCGATTAACCGAGAGGCTTTGCAGCTATCATGGAGGTTAATGAGAGTTGATTAAGGAACTTTTGTGATGTACACACGCAAGGACTCTACCTTCAACCCCGCTGATTTTAGGTTTAACAAATATGTTAAGTTTTGAAGTCATGCAAATTATAAGCGAATATTTGTGGTCACAGTGTTAACATTTCAAGGTTTGTTAAATGGTCCACGCTAGCTCTAAATCGAAACAATCTTTATTAAATTAATTTAACAGATTTATTTATTTAATCTTTTTAATATCATTATTTGTTGTCCTAATGTATTTAGGTATCAGTATAGAAACTAAATACAATTATTTTTGTATTATTAAGTAAGTGCCTTAAATGCAGAAATTTAGCCCAATCTGACATTCACTTTACTGTAAATTGTAGTGTGTTCCCTCTAAATATTTTCTAGCTTTCCTTTTCTGTGTGATTTACACAAGGGTGCACGCAAGTTGCAAAACAAGACTATCTTCAGATTTCTCTAGATCTGGTTCTATTAGTGAGATCTATCTTTTGCTGTCCAAATGAAATATCCCAAACAAGTAAGACCATTTGTCCCTGTCTGGCTATTCAACCAAGCTTTTCAGTGATATTGATTATTCCAGGAAATGGTAAGATGAGTCATTTTCAAAGAGCCATTTGGTAATCTGAAAAATCACTTAGAGCATCATTTCTGAGCTGGAATCAATTGTGTTTCCATCACCTGCAGAAGAAGTGGGAGTAGGAGCTAATGGCTGCTTTTGGACCCTCCAGGGTGTGGCTATAGAGCATTCCTGGGGGAAATAATACAATGATGTCATGGCAATCTGTTTGTCAGTATGTATGGTGTTAGTCTGGATGTGTCAACAAATTTAGTAGCAAACTACTTTTTTTGTTAAAGGAGACAGACTGAGGAAATTTAAACCATGATATCACTGACAGTGATTTTAGGAGAGTTTTGAAAGAAGCTTAATTCAGATAAATTGATACACAGATTATTTGATGAATGGCACAGACAGCACAGCCAAATATATTGAGTCAGATACAGTATAAACCACTGAAATGCTCAGTACATTCTAATGAATAAAGATCATTTTTAATCTTTTTTTGAATGAAGCATTGCTTCAACAAAATATCTCTGTTATGTAAGTATGCTTGACACCCAAATTATCTAAACAGATACAATCATAGGAGCTATTTACCCTTGGAACCTAGACTTATCTAATAATCACAAGGTCATTTTAATATATATCATGAAGCCTCTGGATATGTTTACTGAGTATACCATAGTAGATATTTTATAGACATTGGATTTTGGTGCAGACTTTAGATTACAATGCTAAGCTCCTGACTATATCATGGTGCATCTTTGCACCATTACTGTATGTGAATTAGTGCAACCATATTTAACACTGTTTCTTTCTATGTTTGTAGGAAGCAGAGCTGTTCTCACACTTCTTCAAACCCCGCACAACCCCACCCCCATGCCCCCAACACACACACACACACACACACACACTATCTCTCTCTCTCTCTCTCTCTCTCTCTCTCTCTCTCTCTCTCTCTCTCTCTCAAGGGCTTGAATGTCTGCTTTCATAGTGTTGTGTTGAGCTGCAGTAATCCTGACTCCTGTTCTGTGTATGGCACTGGTAGAATTCACTGTGAAAGCACACTATCAGTGAATTACCATAGGGCCATAAACAGAGCAGAGAAAGAACCACAGGATGATGCATAGTTAACTTACCTTACAGTATTTATTTTGGACTGCAGTTGAATAACCTCCTGCAATTGTCTCTTCTTTGCCTTTTTTGGCACTAGCACATTTTTGCTTCTGTATATATCCTTCGAGCAATTATGTGTAGTGCCAATATAGGAAAAGTTACACATGCACCATTGTTTAGGCTTTCTGGAACTCATGTCTCCTAGGCTGTGCGTTTAAAGGAATGCAATTGACTCTTTTTCTTTTGTCCTTCTGTTACGGGTAACCTGAGACACGACCTTTACAGGGAAGGACTTGGGACTTGTAGTTTGGGCAGCCATTATACCATACTCACTATTCAGGAACATAAATGTAGTCCGTTCTTCTGTGAGGTGCTATGGCCATAAACCAGGATTGATTCAGATTCCTAGCCACAATCATACAAACTAGCCCATTTAAGATAGTGTGTGATACATTACACAAGTCAACAAAGTAATGAAATTCAAAATCTTACACTAGATTTGAAGATTTGATTGCATTTCCCCACATGAAATCAAGTGAGATCAGGTATTGATTTAATTCTGGATCATAAGCACAATTCTAACTCATTCCAGTGGTGCTCCCTCCTTTGCTGGGGGGCTTTATACCCCTCTATCTGACGCTTGGTATTGGGCATTGTAGACTGATGTGTGGCAGGTACAGAGTATCCCATTCAGCTCACAGTGCTTTTCTATGGAGATTATACAAGTTATCTAGGGTGCAGTTGAACATGTTAACCATAAGTCCCTGAATTCAGTAATGAGAAAGAGCTTTTGCATGTAGTATATAAATAATCAGAATTTACTCAGACACTGTATTTCACCCTCTGTCATGCCGATAAAGAGTGACTTACACAATATCTACAACATCTGCAAAGCTCACAATATTCAGTATAGCAAAATATCATGAACTATCAGTCCAGATTTCCTTGACACTGCCATGCTCTCTGGGTACCCTCATCTTGAAACCATTTCATCACCAATTGTAACTATATTATATACCATGTTTTGTTTTTAATAGTGATACAGTATGCTTCTGTACTAAATTTTACAATAAAACACTAATTAAGAACTCTATATTAAAAATAGCTTAGCCAAATGAATACTTTCCTCTTTTTGCACAGTTGAGTTTTGGGGATCGATTTTCTCCCATATTCTGCTAAACATTTTGTAAATGCCATATTGAAGACAGTAATACCACAGTAATACTGCAAAGATATAATCTATTTTGTCCTCCCAGAAGTTTCAGGAGAACATGTTTAGCTCTCTGGTGGTGTTTGGCAATGGTAGAACTCACACTGGTGAGGTAAAGGATCCGGTGGTTCTAGACTTGCCAACTACTGCTTTAGTGCTCCAGCTACCTTCATTGTTACACAAAAGGCATAGTTAAGAATCCATATATCAGCTGTGAAAAGAATTTTGCTCAGTTTCCTCTTGTTAATGTGTATTGGAGGTTGGACAATGGCTTTGTAGCCACTGAGTGAGTGACTGACGTTTGTGAAAGTTGGTGTGGATCCAAGCCTTCCTCCTACACACCTCAGTCTCAGAACTCCTAAACTCAATGGATGCCTAAGTGATAGGAAATGACTGTCTCAGAAAATTAAACCTCAAATAGGCAAAAGTCAGTAAAATAAATGATTAACAAACAGTCTGAAGAAACATGCCCCTAGAATCATCATCTAAAAACATACTCCACATGATCAAAAAGTGTTTTGCAATGCCATGCAATGCAAATATAATTATCTAGCTAGCTAGCTGGTGATTTTGCCAGACCAGTCCAAAAGCAGGACCTACGCAAATGAAATTATTTCCAAATCATAATTAAACCATTATCTGTCATAATATTTAAAACTATGTTTGGTTAATTGTCTATATACAGTAACAATGTTTTGCTGGGAAAAAACAAAACTGAAAGTCAACAAACCCATAGCAGTACCAAAATGGCCCACTTGGGGGCCACAGATTGTAGGATGAAAATCACTGGACTAGAAATTAACCTCAAACAATGAATTACTTTTCAATAAATGCATATACTGAAGAAGACCAAATATCTGTTGCATGTGTGTGTTTAGTTGCATTGAGCATAATGTGTTCCCTTCATTTGTGTTACTTCACCTCATAAAGATGCTAATGGTTATCAAAATAATTACTGCTTTCCAGAGCCACTGGCATCCTACATGAAAAATTAGCAAAAGAGGAAATAGAAAACATTTGCGATTTTTCTGCCAGATCTGAACATATCTGCACAAGTAAAATTTAACTTTTATGCGCACTGCACACATTTTAATGGGGTTTAGGTTAAGGACCAGGATGGATTCTTTATTCAGTGCATAATTTTTGCATTGAATTGAAGGGACAGTAAAACCACGATCCAATATTATCCTTCTGTCAGTGGAAGCCAGATTTTGTGTTAAAAAAATTTAGAATTTTCTAATGAGTTTCTGGAAGTCAGTCCATAATCTACATTAAATCTATAGCATACTTTCAAGAACTTGGTTAACAGCAGTGAAAGACAGTGGCAAATAGTTAACATGATTTAAATAACACTCATTCATTATCAGAATGAGGTGGGGTTTTTTTTTAGAAACAGCTGTCTTTCTGCATGATAACAGCCAGCAGTATATGTGGGTCAGCGGCTGCTAATGTAGGTAAAGAAGGATCTGCAGATTAAACCCTTTTTTATCTAAATCCTAAATCCTGGCTATGTACTGCAGTCACATGATTTATACTGTTAACTATACTTCTTTTAAAATGACTAGCAAACATAATTGACTGGCTGAACACAGAATTTCACAGGTTAAAATATATTGCTTAAAAATAGGGCTAAACACTGGGACTTTTGATGTTGCTGCATTTTTTGAAAATCCAGACTTTATGCACTATTTTTACTACTGCTGGATTTTCTCTTTTTGTGCCAGACATTTTATGCTGTTTATAATGCCATATACTGTTTAAATTGCACTTATTCTTATTATGCTGTCATAAACTGTTCTCCAGTACTCCAGATACTGCTTACATTTTTGTTATTTACTTGTTACATTCTGTAGTTTGCTGGCAATAGTGGATATTTATTAGAGACTCCATTCTATTATATCAAACGGTTTTTGGTGTAGTAACATTGTTGAGCATTGTACTTTCTGTTGCATGTATATTGTCTCCCTACTAATTACTGGCTATGCCAATGTCAATCCGTGTACCTAATAAGAAAGGTTCCAGCTGAAACTTCACCTGCTGTATTTGCTTTGTGGGAAATCTGTTGGTGTGCCCTTCCCCAAATGGGATACAAAGCTCAAATTTCACAGCCCTCTCCACCTTCATTCTGCTCACCCTCCACCATCCCCCAGCACCAGTTATGTGGAAATGTTATGTGTAGAAGAGACTGAGAAAAAACAAAACACAAGTAAAAAGTTACATAAAAAGAAGCAATTTGATGGCCTAAAAAGCAGGATGAACGGTAACAAAAGATTATTATGTAGTAAAAGCATAATTTTAATTATTTTAAATAAACAAACCTTTAAACAAGTTTTGTGAACAGGTGAACATGAACAGTATAGGACAAAATGGAGAATGGGTAAGGAACATAAAAATACAGTGTAGAAAATTTAACAGAATTACAAAACTGCTTCTGAAAATTTCTTATGTTATTACTGCAAAAACAGACACACTGAGACAAGAACAATATAAATTTTAAATAAGTCCAATAAAATTAAACATCTGTAGAAAAAACAACATGAAAATACACTATGCTATACACACAAATAATATAGATAAGTAATTTGGTTAAGTGAAATTTCACATAAGATGTTGCACATAATGATACTTCAATACCTGAGGTTAAAATTGCTGTGACAGTTTAACGAGCATTAATTTATTGTATTTATTGGAATAAGGACTTGCTAGTCATCAATGCCTTAAAGAAAATGAGGGTTGTACTAAACTTGCTATATAGGTTCAGTATCCCATTTTTAAGTGGAAATGGACATTGCCTAGATTAACCAGATCAGCTTTCAGTGGCCATTTGGCAGACCTAGCAACTGGTGCATATCTTGAAATTTGAGTGGTGTGTCTATACACTCAGCACTATTATGGAAAGTAAAGGATGACCATGGAGTGCTTCTTTTTGAGTACAAACAGATGGACTCACGTAGTCATGTAGCATGTGATTAGTTTGTGTCAGGTTTTTAAAAAGTGTCCAGTTTCTTAGATTTAAGCAAATTTTATATATGTTTATATATGTTTATTTTTTATATATGTTTATATATGTATGTTTATTTATAATATACTATAATAAAATATTAATGAATCTGTGTATAAATATATCAGTGATCTTTTTTGTTTCAACCCAAGTTCTTTGTAATTCCTAACATTTTCAAGCTAAGCAGAATCTAAACTAATGTGATGTATTTAAATAAAAACATTTCACAGAAACAAATTAAAATTATTAGTATTTGCTAGTATAATTACTAGTATTACTCACACTTCGCCTAACAACAAAACTGGTTGAGATGGTTAGAAGCACACACACACTTCAACATTCAGAACATCTCTCCATTGAGGTAGCTGTTTTAACTGATTCATGTTTTCATATTTTTTCCTAGTTAATAAAGTATTTGTTTTCAGCAATTGTGGTATTTTATTCACATCAAATTCAAATTATGCTGATGTACAGTAATCTAATTGTCTAATTACGTAGTCAAAATTTACAGATGGAAAAATTTTATTCCTTTTTTTTCTTCCTTTTCAACCTCCCCCAAAGTAATCAACCTAAAATGACTGGGTCTTACCTGGAGACCTGGCCAAACAGAAATGCTTTTTATTAAAATACATACTCAATCTGAATTTTGTTTGAACCTAAACCAGAGCTCAAAATTCTCTATCTTCACTGCAATTTCCTGATGGTGCTGGGGTTGAGAGAGTACAAAATCTGCCAGGTCTTAGCCAGTGCAATGTGTGTAGGGGGGAAGGGTGGCAATCTGTGTGTGTGCGCATACATGGGTGCATTTGTAGGAGGGCTAAAATCATGGGGCGTGTATTAAGAAACGATTAGTGGAGATTAAAGCTGAGCTTCAGAGGTCTGTGCAACTCCTCATTGGAGGAATGACTTTCTGTTGAGTAAGGATTCATAGGTTCAGACACAGTCTGTCTTTCCTAAGCAGACAAAGTAATCAGTAACAAGCATAGCTGCAAGAATAAGAGCAGTAGTTTATGTGGTTACATATATTTTTTTACTGCTGGCAACTTCACTTACTTACTACTACCATGTAGTCTTCCCAAAAGAGTGTTTTTTCAGTTGTGAATTTTACATATATAGTCATGTTTAAGGCTATCAAAGAAAAATGTTTCTTTTAGGAAACATGAGTAGTGTAAACAGGAAAATGAAAAAACTATTTGCATATCATATTTTAGGATACATTTTAAACATGCTGCGGTCACATGAATCTGTAGGCCGGATTTGACCTTCCAGGCTGGTATTTTGAAATCTTTGCTTTAGAGACAAGAAGGAATTTTTTTTTTAATTTGTATTTATTTTTGTTTTAATGCAATTTGTTTTAATTTGCCCATGTTTCTCAGAATATTTGTGTATCCTAACCAAAATACAGTCAATACTCCAGACCCATATTGCACTAAGAAACTGATGTAACAGCATGACAGACCTTGGACTGTCTCAGTGTTGAAGAAGAATGTATGTTTGAATGAAGATGTTTAATTCAGACATTTGAAGTAATCAGGCCTGCTCATTCACTGAACAACTGCTTTATTAAAATTATTACAATAATGCTACCATTTCAATGAAATGCAAAAATGAACATCATTAATTTATTGAATTGTAGTTTTATGCTGTTCTGCCACTGTACGGCAATGCTGCCAAAAAGGCAGTAGAAGGAAATGTTGCTACTAATATAGAAAACTTGCCTTAGTTCAAATTTTTTTATTAGACACAAAAATACTTTACAAAAAAAACAGCAAGTTAATCAGTATCTAATAGTTTCCTAATATAAATATTTATATTATGGTTACATATGCATTAGGAGTTGTTGATATAAACTAATTGTTTTTATTTGCTTTCTACTTTCAAATGTATAATTGCCTGTATTTATAAATTGCCCTGGTGTTCCTGGTGTCTTCTTCAGCACCTATACCCCTGTGTTTCAGCTCGTCTTTGTGGATAGTTGTTGCCAACACATTTTAGTCTGTTTCTCAACTTCGTGTTGCCTTTCTCCTGACTTTCTTATCTCTTACTTCTGTTACGCTCTGACCCACTATGAGGCTGTTTCAATAAACATGGACTTTGAATTTGTAAAAGTACAAGTCTGTGAGTCTGATTGCCTGGACAAATTTCATCATTGACAGCGGAGAGGAAACCAATAAAAATGAGGAGTATGAACTCTTCTGGAGCTGTAGGCTGGGGCTAGACATTATGGGGAGATCAAAAACCTGCTCTGGAAAGAACTTGGGTCAAGAGAGCACCTCATCACCACCTGTCCTGTCTTCTAATCAATTTGAGTCTTCTGGTTCCCCGCTTTTGGCATCCCCATCCTGGTTCATCATCATCAGCATTCCTGTCCCCAGGACTCCTGTCGCTAGCCACCAGTCTCTTGGCCCCTTGTCATTGTCCTCTGGTCTGTTATCACTGGTGTCGTAATTTTTTGGTCCCTGATCACCAGCTTCATCATTTGCTGCAAGGACTTTGGCAGCCATCACCAGAGGCCCCAGTCTCCCGGTCCTCTGCTGAATGCTTCCTAGTCTCTTGGTTTATCACTGCCTCACCACACTCCTGGTTCCTTGTGGTTGGCTTCCTTTTCTTCTGTTCCTTCATTGCTGCCCTCCTCATCATCTGGTCCGTCTTTTCCTGCCCTCCTTTTTTTTGTATGTTTGTTTAAAAACATTAACTTTGCACTTGTATCCTGTCTAAACCCCCGACAACTGTTCTGCATTTATAAGCAGCAGTAGTGAGCAGTTTAAGAGGAATATGATAGTAAATAAAATTTTGATCATGTAAATAAAAATGGTATTTCAACATTACAATGGTCTGATATTTGTATTTCACATCTATACAATAAACTGCCAAATAAAATGAAATTACAAGCAAACATTTCTAACTAATTGAAATTATTTTAATTGTGGTGCTAACAGTAAAGGTTGTTCAGAAGTCTGTGAATAGCTCAAATAATGTCATTATTTGAGATGTAAAGTTTTGAAATCTGAGCTATCCGCAGTCTGCTAAAGGACTTTAGTTAACTACTATGTAGTTTAATTTTGAATAATTTTAAATTCATTCAAAATTATTACAAATTTATTAGCAAGATAACTACTTAAAAAACCTTTTTCAAATTTGCGATTTTATGAGAAACTGTATACATTTTTATATTTCCCTTATTTACTGTCATTGACATATACATTCATTCTTGGATTACTGCATTATCTTAATTTACATAATCATTGAATTCTCTGAATCTACCTGAAAGCAGGCAAAATTTCAGACAGGAAGAGAGCAAAGCAAGGTTAGATCCTCAGAAAGTGTGCTTATAAGGCCCCACTAATCTTGAGCTAGTGAGTGACACATGAACACACTGAGCACTCCCTGCCAGCTGCTACCATCACCCGGAAACCACATCAGCTCCATCCGTGAGAACACATCCGTTCCATCTCTACTTCTGGTTTTAATATATTTTAGTATACTGGATTGTCAACATAGCAGTGCGATGATTTTTTTTGGTTGTGCTGCTTCCCTAGAACACATCAAGATATTATGTTTAAGTGTGCTTGTAACGCCACATGTATTTGGTCGGTACTCATGTATTTCTCTTCTCCGCAACAGAAGGGCAAGAGCCTTAAATCCAGTGGGTGGGGGTTGGTGTTATGGCTCACAGCTTATGATGCAAAAGAGGCCGTCATTTGATAGATTTTTGTCCAAACTGAACTCAGGTCAAAATGGACTCTGGATTGAGGGCAGAGAAATATATGAATGATTTCTTTCATGTGGGTAAAACCAGCTTATATTACACTCTGTATGTGTATTTTTGGTAAAAAACCCGCAGGTTTGATAATGTGTCAGATGTATTATAAAAAAATAATATAAATGCACAAAAATCTTTATTACGATAGCTTGTGGACAGAAGCCATTTTAATTCCAAGGCCACCAAAGTCTATGGTGTGCATACAAGCCTCACATTATTTATACCAACAACTTCACTCTCTCATTTGGAAAAAGAGGTAATTTTTGTTTTCTACATATCTGGGTTTGAGTGAACACAGTGAGACCGCCACATTAAAAAAAGTTTAAAGAATGGTGTGCAAAGAAAAACAATAAATTACTTGAACAACAGCCTGTTATTTCTTTAACATTTGTGCTGTCCATTATGTTCACACATTTAAGACTGTGTGACAATGTGTACATGACATAACTAAAAACTCACCAACATCAACAGCTGCTGACATTGTGAAGAACACATAATTAAATGTGATATGAAAACACAATCAGTAGATTATTCATAGTCAACAGAACAACGGCTGCTGTTATTTTTCAGCCACTATCACGAAAGTTTTGGAAAAAAATGGCAAGTGAGTGATACAGCACTGCTGTTGTGTCCAATTTTAACTGCTTTAAAATTTCACAGATTCAAGTTTACAATCTCAAAGGCTACACTGTCTGTGTGATGCCAATCTAAACTATGTCTGAATCATAAGTTGAAGCACATGTATATAGTTAATTGCCAAAAAGAATAATCTTTTTGAGCGCTTCTAAGACAATGCTGAAAATGATATTACCATTACACACCTGCTGAGTTACCAAATTCAGGGACATTCCATTTGCAGAAAACAGCTTAGTTTGTAACATAGTAATGGCTCAAGGTGATATGCCTTCAATTGTAGCAAACTGACAGTACACAGAACCAATAATCTACAAAAGGGGACTTTTCAGAATACAAACATGAAAGCAATTCAAACAGTAAATAAAAAAACAAGAAAAATAACAAAACCCCATGTAGCCCTGGGGCAGAATAAAAACATGCCATTATTCAATTACTGCTGCTGCCATACTGAATTTGGTCCATTTGTTTCCTATTTCAAAAATGTAGACTAAACAAAAAACAAAAAAACACTTTCAACACATTTATCAAAATACCAAAGAGAAAACAAAACCAACATATTTCCAAAGTAAACAATTTGATAATATAACTTTTAATCCCCTGCAGGTTTAAAAATAGAATTTTTGCAGTATACAAACTAAATCATGTTAATATTGACTGCTTACTTTTAATGGAAATACAGAACTTCCTAACCTATGTAATTGTAGATGTGTCATTGTTCTAAAGTCACAACCTCCACAGCCTGTCCATCCAGGGTTACAGTGTTGTCAATGCGTGTGGCAACAGGAGCCATGGCAACCTGAACAGGTCGACTTCCTTGAGCCAGACTGGTAACTACTGTTTGATACATACTGACTGGAATCTGGACTAAGCCTAAAAAAAATCAGAGGAAATAAATATTAGTTCAAAATATGTGCTTAACACACTGAACCGTTCAGTTCATTCTGGGCCTGGCTACATCAATATTCTAGAATATCAAGACATACCCCTTGGTATAAGGAGTGCAAAGTGGTCCCTTACAGTCATGTGTGAACACAGCACAGCGCAGCACACAGTGTGAACAATGTAAAGCCGTGGATTGCCACCAACGAGGGGCGCCTGGAGAGAAGTGAGTGGGGACACTCGCACAGGGTATCTCAGTGATGAAACTAGCAGTTGGGATTTGAACCCACAACCTTCTGATTGCCAGGACAACACCCTAACCACTAGGCCACATGCTGTATCACAATAATTATAACCAATAAAACTGATTTTCTGCATATATTTATATTCATTGTTATACTTTGATACAGAGGGTGTATTTTCATTTCAATGTAGTAAAGCAAAAGTCATTTTTAGAAACCACTTTTATCACAACCAGGCATGAGTATGAACAGAGTAAAATGGAAACAGAAGCACAGACCCAAGTCCAAATCATTGTTTTTGCTACAAAAATTATTCAATGTTGTGACTGTCTTTTTTGTGTTTTTTGTTGTATTTGAGAACACAGGAAGAAAAAAAAACATATGCTACACTATTGTTTTGAAATATAATCTTAGAGTGCAAATGTCCTTTATTTCTCTTTAATCATCCCGCTTTCAGTCTGATAGTGATAACTTGCTAACTATGTATATAATATAGTATTTAATCCAAAATACTCTAAGATGAGTTTTATTTTTTAGAATATTTTTTCAATACATAATCAGTAAATGAAAAGCCAAAGTTTAAGGTTTTTTTTTAAGAAGTATATATATTTTAAGACAATTACTTCATCACCTTCCTTTTTTTTCCCCTTGTGCTTTTTTCTGGTAATTATATTTATTAGTTTAGTTTATTCTTAACTCACAATATTCACAAACAGTAGCAGTAATTTTAACTTACAGCAGTATACAGCAGGTTCAATAATCAGACAAATGACCAACAGTAAGCTAGTCATATGAGACCATTAGAGGGATGGGGGTGTAAGTGAGTAGTCATGTTGCACTTTGTGTTGTGTGCCCTTGCTGTGCGAGAGAAAGGATGATGCAATAGAGGGCAGTGGGCAGGGCTGCTGTGCTGCAGTGCAGTAACAAACAATGGAGCAATTGAGCTATCCACGCCCTGCTCTTTCAACTGTCGTTCTTCTTTCAGTCTACCTCTGGTCCCTCTGCAACATTTTCTTTCCCCTTACAATTTCTGTACAGTATACACAGTATTGATGTCCAAGCAGATAAATAAAATTGCCTATGCTTAAACTCTGCCAGCCAAAAAACACAGCCATCATTAAATCATATGGAGCCTTTTATTTCATTGTCATTATCTTCAAAGTTACTGTTGTATTGTGTATCTAAGTGTGTCTGTATTTCAATTTCTTTTGCAGAGAGATCAGTAAGAACAGAGGAAACTGATCTTGAACACCATCAATCAGAGTACCTTGTTAGCTAGTCTGATTCTGATTCTTTAATTACATTGTGCCCCCTTTGATTGCAGTGGTTTATGTGAAGTATTATTATGGGGTGAAGTACTTCTAGTTTTTCCCTCAATCACTATGACATTGTGGACTGCTGAGAGGCAGGCAAAGAAGCACTAAGTGAAGTAAATTAGTCCCAGCTACCTCAGACAGGCCACTTCAAAGCCTATCTGGTATGTCCATTTTACTGATTGGATGAATGAGGTCAATAAATTCAAACAGCGTCTGAAGTAGCTGCTCTTAACAGCACTCTCACTCCAGTTTAACTGCATAAAAACAATTACACAAAGGAACTGACTTGGTAAACCTGGTGTAAACCGTTTAGTCAAATAGTTTCTTAATGTCAGATATATTACTCTAATGTAACCAATTACACTTCCCTAAGAACAACTGCCAGTTACGCAATCCATAAAGGTGCTCTAGCCAATATTGCATGAAATCAAAAAATCAACATCTATCTATTCTTGAACAAATACAAAGAAGATAAATCGTTAACAAGTAGACAATCGACATTTAGACAATAGATCATTTACAGCCTGCTTTGGGCCACAGCACCCATTACTATATCCTAAATCGAGAATTTTTATGCTCCATCTTAATTGGTTGTATGGCAGATATACACAGGAGATTTTCACATAAGATGTGTTCATAGTCAAAAAACAAAATGTAACTCTGGTCAGTTAGTGCCAGCATGAAATGTTTGTGAAAAAATATATTCAGGTTAAAAGAGTCTTAGCAGTTGAAGTGGGCTTCTAGTAGACTCTCATAGATCTTTCTTCTGTATGATCAGAGTGCCACTGCTGCAACGCTGCTATCTAAATTTCCATTCATGATAGGAATCCCATGTTTTCTTTGCTGCCGTAGCTCTTGGCTTGTTAATTTGTGGTTTGAATCAATAAGTGATGCACAGAATACAGTGGGTTGAAGCAGCAGCATTCATGAAAATAAAGCCAAAGACTGATCACTTTTGGGAAGACCTATTTTTTCTATACTGCTTCTTAATACACTGAAAAAAAATATTCTGCTTATTCTTGTAAACTGTTGTCTTCTTGTGTGGCTGCCTTGCTCAAGCTAGCTGACAGCTGGCCTGGTGATTAGACTATGTACTGATAATGGAAAGAATCAAAGCCTTCTTAGAGGTCCCCGCAGGGACCTGCCTGCCTCCTGTGGTCATAATGGAGTGGTAGGAACATAGGCCACCCTTCAAGACAGACCATTAGGAATCTGTGGAATGGTGGCAAGGTATAGCAAGCTTAAAGGTAAGGGTATTTATGGGTGACCATTACTGCCACTGTACACTATTGCACACTATGGCTGGACATATTGGTACAGGCATGTTGAGACATTTACTCAATAAGCGTGCAGTAGTTCATATATAGAGTGCTTAGGCAAATCGTGGATTAGTGAGAAGTGTGGAGGCTGGAGCGGGTAACGCAGGTCACACACGCACACCATCTGTTCCAGGAACACTCAAAGGATTATTACACACCAGCTTGCATGGCCTGGTCAGCAGATCATCTTATCGTGTACACAAACACACCCACACTCACATTAAATTATATACATATA
>JBBPDE010000128.1:17251185-17263625 GCA_037974605.1 Nannopetersius ansorgii
ACACACACACACACACACACACACACACACACACACACACACACACACACACACACACACACACACACACACCAGGATTCACATGCATGATCCTGCATAGGTCTGTCTCTCAAAGCCCAGAAAGGTGTACCTGTCCTCTTCTAGACTATTTTGTAAGTCAACATCAGTTCTCTTATGCATAATGTTGAAAACAACAAAATGAATCAAAAAGCACAAAACTTAAACTGCCCCAAGGTTTAGCTTGGCCTACTCCACTCTACTACTCTCTTGAATGCTTTGATAAATCTGTAAAATAATATAGCCTATATTAATGCCAATTTGTCAAAAGTACAATTTAAAGTGCACATTAGCTTGTGTAAGATCTATTTGGATCCATAAAAAAAGTCGGACAAAAAAGTTGTACATAACCCGTTCTTTAGGCATCTTATTTTTATAGCCTAGGTTACTTTTTCTTCACAATTACTATTAGTTTAGTAACATTCTAATGTAACCTATAGATGGCTTAGGGTTCTATACAGGTCCAAGTCTTTGATTTACAAATACGAAACTTTAGCTTATTATATATCTGGATTTTAATTTCCTTTTTTAGCATGCGACAATAAAATGCAGTAATTGGCTGCTTAGTTATTTGTCTTCTTAGCTTCTGACACAGTGTTGTACTCAAGTAAAAATAGGTACAATAAGTACTTACAACAGTAAATGGTTTTGCTGTTTTTGTAAGAACAATGATTTGTTTCAATTAACGTTTTTCCTGTTATTTTTTTAACTGCTGAAAACTAATCCAACTCATTCTACGCTGACAAATATAAGACTGTGAAAGCTAACAGGGCAAAAAAATGCATCAATTTATTTTATTTTGTGGGTAAACCTAGAAGAGCCCTGTATTCTGAAATTGTGAGTCATAAATAAAATTGTACAATTGGGAAATAAAGTCTGCTCTTTAGTAAAGAAGAACAATGATGTCCTATAAAGACAAGGGGGCTGATAGTCAGACACATCTATAAATTAAGCTCTGTAATCTGGCCATGGTTTATCTAGCCTATGAGAAACAAATTTGTCTTGCAGTGCCATCTGTTGGCTAGAGTCTACCTGTGTCATTTTGTCCACAGACACTGGGATGCCATCAATGGTAAGTGGAGGAAGTTCAGAGCTCAGGTCTCCACCACCAGGGGGGGCATGTTCAGCCAGTGCATTTTCCAGGTCCTCCAGAATCATGCTCTTATACTTCCGAACCTTATAGAGAGAAGCAAGAAAAAAAATTACTATAAGAAGCAAAAAGGCATTAAGGAAAATAAAAAAGATACACACATACCACATTCTCAAGCGGAGCTGCACCAAACACCTTAAACACAGCATTAGGCTTAGATGGGGATATGCATAGAACAATGGCCTGCTGACCAACCCTCGTTGTGTATTCATCCAGTGTAGCTCTCAGCTTCCTAAAGTCAAGGCAAGTTTAAAATGTTTAGTTTGATGAAAGTTAAATTATTATAAGTTCATTATTAACTAGACTCCAAATTGGTCATGCACCCTGTGTAAAACATCCCACTCACCTTAGCAGACGAGTCTGTTGTCTTTTACGTATTGATGGGTTTGACTCAAAGATGTGTGGTCTTTTGCGTTTTTTTCCTGTTGCTACAGCAGCTGCTGCAGCCATACCGACTGGTCCTAAGGGTGGGTTTAAGAGCAGGCTTATTTTTATACATTTCCTCCAGGATCACATTTAAATTAATAAGCACACTTTGTTGCCTGTAAGTGGAATTGGGTCAACTTAATATTTACAAAGCATACTATATACAGCCTTATGCAAAAACATTGGCCACCTTTTGATAAACAACAATTTGTTAATTTTTTAATTGAAAGGACAATCTCTCTAGGAAATGGAAAAAACACAATATGTTTATGTTATAAATAGAACAAAGATAATAAAAACATTATTGTGCCACTCTGCAAAAGTTTGGGCACCCTACATAATCAATATATAATCAGTAACACCTCCTCTGGCAGATATCACAGCTTGCAAATGCTTTTTATAGCCAGCTAAAAGTCTTGCTATAAGGATTTTCTTCCATTCCTTGCAAAAGGATTCTAGTTCTGTCATATTCTTTGGTAGTCTTTTCAATGATGTTTAAATCAGGGGATTATGATGGCCATTCCAGAAAGTTTTCAGACCTCCTTAAATGTTTCACTCTTTGTAATATTGAAGCCATTTGCTAGAATCATTTAAGTTCATTTTTTTTCTCATTGATGTACAACACAGCACACCATATTGACCGAAAAACACAGAATTGTTGACATTTGTGCAGAAGTATGATATTTGTATGACATTTGTGTTAAAAAAGAAAAACTGAAATATCACACGGTCCTAAGTATTCAGACCCTTTGCTGTAACACTCCTATATTTTTTTTTTCTTCTGATCATCCTTGAAATAGTGCTACACCTTCATTTGAGTCCAGCTGTGTTTGATTTATACTGATTGGACTTGATTAGGAAAGCCACATACCTGTCTATAAAAGACCTTACAGCTCACAACGCATGTCAGAGCAAATGAGAATCTTGAGGTCAAAGGAACTGCCTGAAGAGCTCAGAGACAGAATTGTGGCAAGGCACAGATCTGGCCAAGGTTACAAAAATATCTGCTGCACTTAAGGACGCAGTGGCCTCCATAATCCTTAAATGTAAAACTTTAGGGACAACCAGAACCCTTCCTAGAGCTGGCCGTCCGGCCAAACTGAGCTATTGGGGGAGAAGAGTCTTGGTGAGAGAGGTAAAGAAGAACCCAAAGATCACTTTGGCTGGCACACAGCTAAAATAACAAAGGAGTGGCTTCACAGCAACTCTGTGACTGTCCTTGAATAGCCTAGCCAGAGCCCTGACTTAACCCCAATTGAGCACCTCTGGAGAGACCTAAAAATGGCTGTCCACCAACATTTACCATCCAACCTGACAGAACTGGAGAGGATCTGCAAGGAAGAATGGCAGCGGATCTCCAAATCCAGGTGTGAAAAACTTGTTGCATCTTTCCTGAAAAGACTCATAGCTGTATTAGATCAAATGGGTGCTTCTTCTAAATACTGAGCAAAGGGTCTGAATATTTAGGACCATGTGATATTTCAGGTTTTTTTTAATAAAACTGCACAAATGTCAACAATTGTGTTTTTCTGTCAATATGGGGTGCTGTGTATACATTAATGAGGAAAAAAATTTACTTAAATGATTTTAGCAAATGGCTGCAATATAACAGAGCAAAAAATTCAAGGGGGTCTGAACATGTTCCGTACCCATTAGTGGTGCAACGGATCACTGCTGATCCGTGATCTGAACCAATCCCTCTCCACAATTTGGCACACACATGATCCAAAGATTCGAAAAAAAAAAGAAAAAAGTTCCACTGTATGGTGCACGTAGTCAGTCTGTTAAGCGATAGTCATGGCCAGCGGTAGCGGTCCAAGTGGAGGAGCAGATGAGCTTGAGAAACCTCCAGCATCACTTAAGCATTTTGGGGAGCATTTTGGCTTCCCTGTTAAATATATTGATGGGAAAAGGGTGGTGGATAAAACGACCAGTTTGTCAACAGTGTGGCACGAGGAAGCCGTATGAGACTGGCAACACGTCAGGCATGACCGCTCATTTGAAACGACATCACCCTGGTGTGACAGGAGCTAAGACGGAGGCTGCACAACAACCGCTGATATCCCCGGCATTTAAGCAGCCCTTTGCTGCCCAATCCGACCGGGCTAAAACCATTACAAAAGCTATTGGGGTGTTTATAGCTGCAGAAATGAGGCCATATTCCGTTGTGCAAAACAAGGGGTTTAAACATATGATGAAAGTGCTTGAGCCACGCTATGATATCCTGTCGCGCGCCCACTTCAGTGACAAGATCGTTCCAAGCATGTATGAGCAGGAAAAGTTTAAAGTTATGGCTGAACTGTCCCAGGCATCTTCGGTTGCCCTAACTACAGATGGGTGGACCTCTGGGACAGCGGAAAGCTACGTGACCGTGACCGCTCATGACATCACAGCAGAGTGGGAGATACGAAGCCCTGTACTGCAGACACGTCCCCTCTGAGAGTCACACAGGCACAAATTTGGCGCGCTTACTGACGGAAGCAGTGGCAGAGTGGAGATCTACGGCACTTGATCCAAGGTTCAAGTCCCTGTCTCACCTAGACCTTGCCCTGCGCCTGAGGACATACAGTGATCTCACTACTGAGATTGTGAGCAGTCTTGGCAATGAAGATTGTGAAGAGCTAAATAAAATAAATATTTTTGAAATTATATTTTTTTATTTTAAATGACAATGTTTTTGTTCAAAGTTATTGTAATGTCTATTAAATATTTTTAAAAATAATTGTTTTCATCAATAAAGTAACTTTCCATGCAGGGTCAAGATGCAGCACCAACAGGAACAGACACATCTCCCTCTGAAAAGAAGTCGGCAATGGTGGAGCTTTTTAGCGAGACATTTGCACAGAAGGACATGGTCAGCAAGACTTTTGCTGACACTATCAAAAAGGAGGTGGTACCCTATGAGGCAGCAAGTGGCATTCCAGTCGATGGTGATCCAATGATGTGGTGGGAAAGCAATGAATGTAAATACCCTCACCTTCCCTTGACACTGTCTTGCTGTGCCTGGCACTTCAGTGCCAAGCGAGAGGGTATTCTCAACAGCAGGGGACATAGTTACAGCAAAGAGGTCTACACTCTCCCCAGAAAGTGTAGATATCCTCATCTTTTTAAAAAAAAAAAAGTTATTTTCTTTTTTGATGATAGATTTTATTTCATTCTCCATGTTCAAAGTAAGAAGCAATGATCAATTGCATTTTACATTGTTTTTGTGCCACTGGTTGCAACACACCCCCATGCTTAATAGCTGGCAAAATGTTCTTTTCATGAAATGCGGCTCTTTTTTTTGTCAAGGGTTCTATTTTAACTTCATCAGTCCACAGCACTTGTTTCCAAAATGCATCAGGTTTCTGTAGAGGCTCTGTTGCATACTTCCGATGTTTGATTGTATGATGGGGACGCAGGTAAGGTTTTCTTCAGCTGACTCTTCCATAAAGGTTTTGTGGAAGAATGCACCACCAATCCTGATTCTGCTAAATCTTCTTGCAGTTTTTTTGCAGTTGTGATTTGTCTTTTAGACTAGCATACAAACAGTTCTCTCCAAGAGTTTTCTTGGTCTTCCAGATCTCATCTTGACCTCCACAGTTCCCCTGAAAACTGCCATATATTAATTACATTTCTCACTGGGGAAACTGCAAGCTGACAATGCTTTGCTATCTTCTTGTAGCCTTCTACTGCATTGTGGGCATCAATAACTTTCATTTTCAGTCTTACACAGGAACCCAAGGTTGTTGCGTGTCCACAAGAGTGTGCACAAGGTTTGAAGAGTAAAAGTTTTTGTAAAGCTTTGAAAATGGCAGTAGCTGACATTTACTAATAACAGCTGTTGCCACGCATCAGATCTAACAAACTGATTAAGGTCTGAAAGAATCTGAGACTTTGGAACTCTTGGGGTGCCCAAACTTTTGCACAGTGCCATAATAATGTTTTTATTTTTGCTCAATTTATAATCATTGTTTGCGGAAAATATATATTTTTTTCATTTCCTAGAAAGACTTATCCAAACTTTTGCATAAGATTGTATACAACAAACAGATTGTAATTGCAAAAAAATGCAATAGAACCTACAGAAAAAAAACTATATGAACATTGCAATAGACAATAAATACTGAATAAAGATGTAATGATACACTTGGCACTCAGTACTCCCAATAATTATGGGTTTATGAAATTACAGAAACTGAACATCTGCAGTAGATATTACAATAACAAATAGAGGTAGAAATGTAGTTGAAATGTGTTCGGTGCAGTTAGGCATATTTATTCAGCCTACAAGACACTGCAAAACACTGTAGGGAGGCTGAAGGCCCTTCTTCCAGATGATGAAGGTGTGAACAGTTTGTGTGAGAGGAATCCTGTCTGATGCTGCAGGATGTATTTATACACTGTTTAGTGCAGGTGTCTTGATGGCTGAAAATCTTGACCCAGTAATGGAAATTTTCACACATCTTCAGGATAGTGATGCTTTAGCTTCTTCACAATACTTTCAGTTCCTATTTGAAAGAGACAATAGGTGCCACATGATCACATTTAAAGATTGTCATCATCAGATGAGTCACTCCAGCTGTTCTACCTACTCTGAGGCTGTCTTATTTGGGCTGGATATGAACAGCACAACTATGGTGGTGTCAGTAAACTTGATATGATTAGTGTGATTTTTACAACAGATGGGCATCCTTGTTATTCAAGTGGCTTAAGGGGGTGGCATAGATATTTTTACCTGTAGGCACAGTGGTGAGGTCCAGTGTAGACCAAATGGAGTCCTTAACATGAGTATTGACCAGCCCTTAAAGCACTTCATAACAATTAGGGCAAGTGTAACAAGCCAGTACACATGTGACATGTGGGGATCAGCAGCACAAAGAGGTGATGAGTCTGAGATTAAAACGCTGAGATGGCCTTTTATATCTCCTTCTTGTTTGTGTGAACATGACTCATGTTCTTTCCCAAGCTGCAATGAAAACATGCAGATGAAATATAAGGTTGTCGACCACAAAAATAAACTTTCATGGTGGGCTGTCTCAGAGAGCCCCCGTCACATCCATAGCAGTTGTACTTGAAGACGCAGTACTTTCCTCAGCTGATAATGTGGCCAATATTTAAGGAGCAGAAATTCTACCACTGCAGAGCAGTGACAGTAGCAATCAACACAAGTTTCTAAATGCTGTGTAGCTCCTCCATCAGCTCTGCTCGTAGCACAGATTATTGGAAACTACTGCATTTTTCTCCATGTCAGTGTCACTTCTGTGCTCAGAATGATCCACCATGAAAATCTGATTAGTGCTTATCCTGACCTTTCATTAAACACAGTTTTCTTCAGTATATTCAGTAGTGTGTGAAATTAGTGAATATAGAGGATGATGATCCAATTAATCCCAATTGCTGTTTATCATTCATATTAGCATTCTATTTTAACATTAACATTATAGTATAGTCAGACTGGACCTGTCTTTGCTTCGAGTAACCCAACAGTTGTGTATGTCAGTTGTGCAAGCTTTGGTTGTTTATACATCCACACTTTAAACCTGCAAGGCAATTGACAGGGAACCAATCTATAATCAAAGCTGCTATACACATTAATGGGTACGTTAAATATTTGCACATCTGTACCTGCAGCAGCCAGATGTGCTGTAACTTCGTCTGTTCCGGCTGAGTTTAAGATGTCAGAGTCATCATACGTGTCATCATCAGGTGAAGAAGGGGAGTCCTCGTCAGCACTGAGCATGCTGTGCTCTGTGTAGGTAGCCACATGCACCTGTTGAGCTACAGCATGGGCTTCGATGGTAGTCATGTGCTCCGTCTGATGTACTGTGTGGTCCTCCATCATTTGTTACAGCGTTCAATGAACTGCTCACAGCACACACAGACACAAACAAAGCACATCAGTATTTTTTACTTAAAATTTGTCTTATGCTATGTGATACAGTTTTGAAAATTCGATGAGAGGACAGAGTTCAGAGAAAAGGTTGCAGACACTTGGTACAGATCCATAGTGGATGTAGATTTTTGTGAAAAAGCTATTGCCCAAATTCTTAAAAGTGTATCAATCTTTTGTAGGTTTCAGGAAATCTATAGTATAAATCAGTTAAACTGATCTGTTATCAGCAACGATGAGTTTCTGTTCATCCTCTTTGTCAGTAGGCAATGGAAGGTGAACTATGATATAAAGGTTTAAAAAAAACAACAAAGAAAAAACAGTGACTTTCAAGCTGTGGGCAACAGCCTCCAATGGGAGAGGCGCTGCTTGAGGGCTTCAAGTGAAGTTGCCACCTTGTCTCAGATCTAGGGTTGTCAAAAAAATGATGCGCAGATACTAATCGATATTAAAATTTAGTATCGAGTTCGATATCAATTAGCCCAGGTATCGACACTTAAATGCCAGTTTTGCATCTGCCGGTTCATGGAAATTGCCGGCAGATGACAAGTGTCAACAGGCATTGCAGCAGTTACCCGTAACTCGGCCGGGGAACAAAAAAAAGTATTAGGATGCTCAACCTTAGAGTTGAATGGCGTTATGTCCCAATATTTTCACAGGCACTGTGAATTAAATCTATCTAGAGTGTCCAATTGTATTGGACATTGCCGATATAGTGCCAGGTAGAAATATTTGATTTAAATTTATGTGCGTGTACTTCTAAGTTCTAACAAGTTTGGTTGGCAAAATAAAAAAAAAATGTGAATGGATGTACAGTATTCTTTCATCTTTAAGGTAACAATAACATAAGATAACCATATGGAATTGTGAAAGTTTTAATAAAAGTAAAATTAGATTGTCTATTCTTTGACTGTAGACTATAGTTATATCTACTATACTTATACTATATTGAATGGGGTTAAATAGAATTGCATTACTAAAAAAGGGACTAAAACAACTTTCATTGACTAAAACTAAACAAAAATAGTTGTGGACAAATCTGACTAAAAATAATAATAGTAATACATTTAACTTATAAAGCCCTTTTCAAAATACCCAAAGGCGCTGTACAATTTTGAGTAGACAAAAAAAATTTAGTATTTTGGTTGTGTACTCACACTAATTTTTTTTATTAAAAAGTTTGAAATTTCAGTACTGTGAGAAGCCTACTCAGATCAAGAAAATCAAGCACAAACCAGAAGAAAGAAAATAAAGGCTTCACCTGCATGAGAAGTAAAAATGCCATGCTCAGAGGTCTTGTCAAATTAATGGGACTAATGGCACTTTTAAAACACTAACTTATAATAAGACTAATGTTATTTGCACTTGAGTTATTTGCCCATTATTGCTATTCCGACACTGACCTGGTCGGTTTCATTAACTAAAATAGATGTTACTATTTTGTGTGCATTTACAGTGGTATATTACCATTTTGTTTGCATTTGCACAATCTACTGAATCCATACTTTGTTTAAATCACATAAGCCTTTCAACATTAATTCTTAAAATATTCATATCAAAATTCATATGACAACTGGAACACATTTTGACTACTAATTAGAACAAATATATAATTAGGATGAACTTTAAATGTTTTATTTACATCATATGTGTGAAAATGTATCAAAAAAGCATAGAACATATTTTATGTGCAGTGAGAATGCAGCCTTTCCAAAAGACACAGTAACAGAGTAATTAACTTCTTGGCTCTAGAAATGGACCAGATCTGTGACAGAATGGCAAGAATGGTTCTCATTCATTAAATCTTCAGAAATAAGTCATATGTTTTATGAGGCTCATCATAAAAACCACATTTGCTACCCAATGCTATGAATGCAAATGACAACAACAAACACTTTAATTGAACTGAAAAACACCTTTATTTTATTAATTATGCTTCCTTCTGGTAATATTTTTAATCGTGGCATTTCTTTTCCTTGTTATGCTAACAATTTAATTTATCCAACCACAGTTCACTTTATCCCTGGCTACTCAATACCTTAATATTATACATTAAAACATAGGTGCTCCCATGGAACAGAACACAAACTATCATTTTAGCACCATACTCAACTGTACTTCAGCAACAGCTTACAGTAAATGTGAAGCTATTCTTTAGAAAACTCTTTAGAAAAATCAGTTAAAAATAGCTGAAATTCTGTAACTTAATATAAATACCTTTTCAACCCAATTTTTACCCTAAGCTATGAATTAATTTGTTTACAGTTTTCATTTTTGATATTACTTCCAGACTTTAATGAATATATCAAAACATAGAATGTTACTGAGTTTTTTAGAAGAAAACTTGAAGGTGCAATTGCAATATGTTATGTTAAAATACAGAATATTAGGCACAAAGCATAGTTAACGTCTTATCAGATGTTTATGGTTGACTAAGTTAACTGAGTCATTGTGCTGGGCAACAGACTATGTTATAGAATACCATCTAAAATGTTTATGACCAAGTTATCAACACAAATAATTTACAGACAAAGTCTGCTGATCAAAACTGATGACAAACAGCATCCTCATCAGCACAATCACTAAACATCTACCCAAAATAAAGCTACAGCAACAAAATAATAAACTAGTAGCACTGGGCATAAATTATCAACTCATTTAAATGTGTATTTCTGTCTTTCTTCTTACTACCATTCCACATTGTTGAGGGTAATAGCAGACTGCCGGTCATGAGGATTTGGAAGATCCAATACAAAAGCAGTGTTTTGTGGAGGATACAGCATACAGGTATTTGTAATACCATCTGCTTAATCTGTGATTCTTCAAGATCTACCCATATACTTAATAAAGTTCTGCACACGGCCAGTCTGAAACTTCAAAAGTTTAAAACAAAATTTTTAATTAGTGTCTGCACGCCACTATGAAACACAAGGTACTTAAAATATCCTTAACCTTACCTTAATTTTGCCCTTGAAATAAACCAAACCTCTTAATTTGAAGTGGCAATTAATTTGTAAAACTGACCCCTTGATTTGACCTTAATATTAGATTTAAAGCATAAGTGCAAAACCCCTTAATCTTGGTGCTGCTGGTGTCTCTCTAGCACAGTAGTAAACAAAACTATGTAAAGATATAATGAACAACATACTAAGCAATTAAAGGGTAAAACTGAAAAAGGGGAAGATTCAGTTGTTTTACCCATTATACCAGTCTTAATCTGTGCACTTTCCCCTAAATTTTCCTTAAACTAAGGTCATTTTAAGATGTACAATTATGGGTTTGGTTTCTTAGTGCACTGCAGAAGAAAACTCTTGAACACTTGAACTTGCTTTACAACCATGTTCTACTTATATTTCATGAATGGCACTCAGAATTAACAAAGTTAATATTTTATTTGCTTTAACAAAATCTTGTCTACTCATCACTTATAAACGTGGGGAAATCAAGAAGGCTGGAAGACAAATTTGGGCCCTCTGATTTGTGGGGTGGTTTTTTTTTTGCCACTTTTGTACCTTTATTGTTTATAAAGTTTTTCAAACCACCGCTGTCTCTCTGTGAGTAGATTAACCATGGCATGGCCAAGTATACAGAAAATATAATCCATTATGAGGGATCCTATTAATGCAACGCGGCAAACTACAAGCCAGGTACGGTCTAATTAAATCAAGTTTTGTGGTTATCCTAAGATATGACATACAAACAGTGATAAACCAGCGTGTTATTTCCAGCGGCAAGCTGGATTTCCAATCGCTCTCAGCAACTGATCCACACAAACTTGTTACAAAGGATAGCATGGACTACTGAAGTAAATAGCTAGCTGACGTTATTTGTTGCTTTCCTAGTCGTCAATGCTGTAAAAATGTACTTACATGTAGCTAATTTGATGGTGAGACTGCAAATTCCTGCAAATTATTAACCAGTTTGCAGTGGCGCTAGAACAGCGGCTGGTCAGGTAGTTAGCCCACTGTACTTCTGTGAACTACGCTATGCTAGTTGGCAGGATGTGATCCATCGGATCAAAACGCTGAATGTTAAGTTAGCTATTATTTTTAAGACTTAAAAGTTATATAATACTAAACCGTTAAAAGGGCTTGAAAACCAACGGTAAATCTGCATGTAAAAAAGTTATCGCGTTGTTGATCACCCATTAGCTTCCTCGCTAACAGGCTAGCTAATTGTAAACTTGAGATGTACGACACACAATTGCCCGGTAAAATACTAAGAGAAACGCGATAAAATACTTCAATTCCAGGAATCATGTGATGTCGATGATCGTTAAACCCAATAACAATTAGCTGTATGAACCACCCACACTACTTACTGGGTCAAGCTGTTCTTATTCAAAATAGCTAACGTTAGCTAACTTATTTCACACCCGCCATCGGAGGACCAAAGCGGCTCTAATAACAGGCCCAGGCCTACAAAGACGACTCTATATTTTATTTGCAGGAGCGTATTCGTTAGGTAAATGGCGCTACTCCCAGAAAAAAACCCGCAAACTCCGTGATCTCCCATTCTGTTTAACATCAACACGACCTCCCTCTTTCACCACCCTCCGCTGCCGGGTCTGTTGTTGCGGCTGCGCCGGGGCTGATATAGCTGGCGATTGCGCGGTAGGGTACTAACCTCAGAGCGGCTGCGCTACTTCGGGCCTGCGCCGTACAGCAGAGCTGAGAATCTGACTTGTAATGGAGGACAAAGAACAGAAAGCGCACCCAAAGCTGTAGCTGACAGCTTAGTGGTCCACAAACTACAGGATAAACCCCGCCCACACTTAATTCTAGAGACACCCCCGCAATGGTGACGATAAAAGGAATTAATTCATAAATAGCTCGATTTTTTTTAGCTCGAGTCTACTTTAAAATTAAACTAAAATCTAAATTATATTCGTCCTTTTCATCTCTCTCTCTCTCTCTCTCTCTCTCTCTCTCTCTC
>JBBPDE010000128.1:17276065-17287283 GCA_037974605.1 Nannopetersius ansorgii
GGGCAGCAGGAACACGGCGCCCGGGGAGCAGTGTGTGGGACGGTACCTTGCTCAGGGTACCTCAGAGGTGCCTAGCGCTCTTGGGAATCGAACCCGGACTTTCTGGTCGCAGGGCGAACGCCCTAACCACTAGGCCACCAACTGCCCCATGCACAGAATGCAACATTTTGTTGTCTAAAGAAATGGAAGGGTTTTTTTTTTAATAAAAAGAGCAAAACTAGCATTCTGTTTTGAGAATGAGGAAAACATGGACTTCCTCTTGGGTTCTGGTTTGCTCACTGTTCCCTAGTGCGGTTTTGTTAAAATATGTTGGTACACACATACAGAAATCAGTGCAAGCCTGCCCATGTTAACAGATATACAGACACAAATGTATAAATCTCTAGTCAGGAAGACTCCTAGGACACGCATTGTAGAGTAGAGGTGACTGCGCTTTTGTTGCATACGTCCCTTGACTTTGGGATAACCTGCCACTAGATATTAAATAGGCAGGCTCCACAGATATTTTTAAGCAGTGACTGAAGTCTTATTTTTATACTCTGGCTTGTAACAAGCTGTAAGACCATGTGTCTCTGGGCTTTGGATGTTTTATTTATCCAATATTGTCAGTAAGGCATTTGTTGCTTTGCTTTGAAAAGTGTTATACAAATAAACTTTTATTTACTTACTTTGTGTTCCTTTTGATTGAGGACAATCTAACTGAACCAATTCTGCAAAGATACTATGCATATATTTTTTAACCTGAAGCTTGTTTGGATAAAATGCAGGGAAGGTGTGCACATCATCACTACTGAAGGTTTAATTCAAGATTTAATATTCAAGATTTGTTTACTGTCAACATTATACTTAGTACACAGTGTATTAAAATGTTTTTCCATTGTGCCCTCTATGGTGCATTTTTAAAGAATATCAAAAATACAGAAATACAGGACAAGAGATATATGCAAATATCAATCTAACCCATATTTTTTAACAGGTCAGGGACAATAGAAAGTGCAAGTGTGCAATTATAGTGCTGCTGGCATTTCAAATACCAGGATTTAAGTTATGGTCAGGAAACTGTTGACATACAGTTGTAGCAGCTACAAGTTTGGCATGGGGTAGAGCATGTTTAAGCAAATGTACAAAGTATTTGTGTCAACAAACGGTGTTTTGTGTTGTTGAGTTTAACAGTACTTTGGTGGCAGTGATTTAAGGGCCCTGACAGTTTGGGCAAAGTTCTTACAGTGACTGGTCTTACAGTTCTGATTCTATGGAACCACTTGCCAGATAAAAGGAGAGCAAACAGTGCATGTAAGGGGTGTAAAGTGTTTGATATGCTGTTCGCATGGCAGATGGTGTGTTTTTTGTAGAAGTGGGAGATGGCTGTAAGAGAGAACCCAATGGCTCTCTCCGCTGTTCTTGCTGTCCGCTGCAGGGACTTCTCTTCAGCGTTGGTGCAGTTACCATATCAGACAGTGATGTAGCAGAAGAGAACACTACTATGCACGGCAATGTTGCGGTAGACTCAAGTTACTGACCACCAGCATATGCCTTTTTAATATCACTTCTCCCCCTCTGAAAGCCCACGGTCTATTCTGAATAAGGTCACATCTTTCTAGACTGCACAAACACTGAGGCAAAGCTAGACAGAATTTGGGAAATACAACACAGGGACAGTGAGAGAAGAAAATGGGCCCAAGTAATGAGAGAATGTGAGATTGTGTATGTACACACATGTATGTATACAGGTGCAGGGCCAAGCCTAGCCTCAGTTGCTGTACACAAAGACCACTCTATCAGCTCAAGCAAGGCAAAATACTGAGTGTGTCTAAAGGGGAGGGATGGAGAAAGTGCATGCAAGCCTCCTAGAAGCCCTGGGCAGCACTAGAACAGGCCAAGCTGTGTCCAGCAAGCCTGCAGAGAACTGAGAGGAGAAAAGAGACAGCTTTGTGAGGAAAGGCCAGGCCTTCTCCAAACATGCAGCTCAAGAAAGACTTAATGCGAAGCGGTCAACAGCACATTCCTTATTCTTCTCACCTCATCTCACACACACACACATCTGCATTACTATCTTTGTGGGTTTTTATTGAACAATGTATTACTGTACTCCATGCCCAACCCAAATACTTTAGTACTGAAAAGAAAATAGAAATATGCATTTTGTGTAAATGTCAAAAATGGTTGTCTAAATGAAAGGTCAATCACGTGTCTTATGATTTACATTAAAAAGTGCTTGTATATTTATATAATATTAAAGCAGTCACTGGCTCCTACAATGTATAATTTGGAAAAACTGACCACTGGATATAGGCAAACTTAGAATAAAATATAAATAATTGAACATTAATCTACGTTGAATGTTAAGAAAATTTTTTTCATTTGCTGTAAAGTTTTTTTTTGCGATACCAGGTATTTGTTTATCTGACAGATTTAGTTAAATTTCACTTTGTACTGTGTATATGGTTTAAGTGGCAATAAACCTGCACAACTTGACACAAACTGCTTCCAGGACCATGGTGCAACTGTATTATGACAGATACTGTACTCTAGCAGCAGAGTTATATGTGTCCAAATGCATAAAAGAGGAAAATATAGAAAAATGTCAGATATTAAAAAAAAAATGGCAAGCAGGACGGATGGGATAGTTGGCTGGTTGGTGTTAGCTTTTAGCCTAACATATTTTAAACAACTTTACAAAACCACTAAATGGTCAAATATACGTAGAATGAAGATTGATATTACACTAAAAGGCAATGACAGGTATAAAGACCCCAGTTCATTTAAAGCTACAATTTAGTTGAGGCAATCTTTCAGTCTGTTCAGTCATTTCTTACTGCCTAGCCCAAAAACCATTCTAAATATGGTACAGACCAAAAGGCCATCTCTTTTTAGCATCCAATACTCCTCTGGGTGACAGGACAAACCTTACCTAAGCACTAAAAGGTAAGACAAGGTGTCTGCCAAATGCCACTTTATCTAGCAGAATGAAGAATCTTATATATACCCCAGAGTGATAATGCAGAAAAATGCAGACCCAATTGCTTGTGCACTACTCCTCGCAAAAAGATAAAATTATATGAGCAGAAAGGAAGGAGCCTTGGGTGCAAACCCTGATCATCCACGAATCAGATCTCGGTCAGATAATGACATTTCAAATAATAAAAAACAGTGGTGTGAAAATCAAAGGAAACACAGGACTGCCGCAAGACATGCAATAGTCCTGTGAGGATGTACCATGTTCATTGTTCAATAAAATAGCAACTATTTGGCAATATTTCCCTCTGTTGTCATTTATTCAGGACTGTGGCTACTGTAGCCTAATGATAATATTATAGCTATATAGTGATGATGCTAGCATTTCACATAGACTTTAACAAAGCATCATTCAGTGTAATGCATATATTGATATAAAAATGAAGTAAAATTCTAATAACGATTTTTGTTTAGTAACATATGTGCAGGAATGCACCAACAAATAATAATATGAATAATAAGAATAAGAATAATATGAATGAACAATAATGTATTTTAAGTTGATTTCTCTTTGGTGCAAAAACTTCGAGGGTGAATGGGTAAAACTTACTGGTTGGAAGAATATGAGCAATTTGACACTGCCATTAATAAGATAATTGGAGTTACAATGAAGAGCCTAAATATAGTATTTTAATAAGTCATGTAACTCCTTTCATCTTCTAATGCCAAACACTATTTTTTAAATAATCTATTTTATTACACTGAATGACATTTTATGGGTTGCTTTATAGAAACAAGAGTAAAAATGTATGTTCATTTTTTGCAAAGAAAGTATTAAAGTTAAACAATAGACAAAACAATTTACCCCATAAAAAGAACAAAAAGTTGTAGAATACTTTTTTAAAGCTTGAAAAACCCATTTTGTCTTTGACCCATTACTTCAATGAGCTTACTATCAGCAGTAAGAAATGCTGAGCACAGGTCTCTGTTAAACCTCTCCAAGGCTTCAGCTCCCAGTAAGAAACTGCCAGTAAGAAACAAAATGCCTGAACATTACATTTCCATACACAGTGAAACAGTAAATCAGGGTATAAAATTGTGTTACATATTTTTTTCACAGGCTACCTAAAAAGGTATTTAGATCCTGGTGATCAAAAGAATATGTAAAGCACTCCAAATGATTATAGTGAAGCTGCAAATGGTCAAGAACCAAACTATTTTACAACTTCTTGACAATATTTCTGCACAATGTTGACCTCATATGATAAAGTTAAAGATATAATGTTACCTGCCCTCTGGGTTTAGATAAACATTAAGTGTGTTTTGTACATTTTCATATCACCAATTAATCCATACTGTGTCCTGAACCATATCAACATGTCTTCCAGCACCTTATTTGGGGAAATGATTTAACTTCTAGTGATTTTTATAAGCAAAGGTAGCCTTGCAACTGTAAATTAAAGGACTCCAAAGATGTTTTGGCTTATCAACATCTGGGTTAAGTGAAAAGAGTGTAAATTTGGTGTTTTTTTAATGTATTCCTTTCCCAATGTTGAAACAACACAATATTAAATTGACAACGTTTTGCTAGACTTTTTTGTTGTGTGGCATCCATCCTCTATGGCTGCAGATTGTGAGCAACTGTCAACAAATGCCAGAGGGAAAAAAAAGAGTAAGTGGGGAGGCATGGGGGTAAGGCCCTAGGGAACAGGGAAGAATGTGTACAAAACAGACATCCAGGAACAAAAACCCTGTTCTGTTCTCATGGCGCAACATACACTTCGGGTTGACCCAGGAGGTATGCCTGGCACGGTGGACAGACACGAAATGCATCGAACAAAAAGCAGTTGCCGTTCAGAGTTGTGCGTAGAGCTCGATTGTACAGCCCTGGGGAAAAAAAGATCATGTGCTTGAAACTCTGAGTTGTTCTGAGCATAGATGCTTTTGCCCCCGTCCCGAGCTTTAAACTTAAACAAATGTAAGGTGGCTTTCTTAAACTAGATCAAAACTCCTGCCCGCATGAGGCCCGCAGACATAACGGAGAACCCCCGTAAAAAGTAGTACAAATAATAAAATGGATGTGAATGCTTAAATAGTAACCGCAATTCCCCGCGTGTTGAGTTAGTATTTCTTTATAGTCCAATGTTCACGTCAGCTTTTCTAACCCCGATCCTGCCGCACTGTGGAAGTGAACCACTGGAGCCAGAGGGGCCGACAGACCAGACCGCCTTTCTTCACAAATACAATCGCTTTCCACGATAAACAAAACTTTTCAAAAACTATTGTAAACAGGAAATCTAGTTGTAAAAGTTATGTTCGTTGCACCCTCGACATTAACCTGTGGACAGAGGTAGGAGACTTTGACTGGTTCGTATTTTGGCCGCGTCTATGAACAGAAAGGACACTGCCGCCTCGAAACACGCATTAACTTGACGCCGAATTGGAAAACAACAAAACGAGTCATATTAAATTGTTAACGTGTATCATCCACTCACCGTGCTGTACAGGGCGCTGTCGGTCTCGTAGAGCTCTGACAGCTCGCTGAGATTGCGATCCCACTGGACGAAAGGTTCAGCGCTTTCCAGCATTTCCATGGCTCCCAACGAGTTACTTCAGATAACGAACCGAGCGGTTTACAGAACAAAACAAACAAAACGCTCTGTACAGACGAGCTACAGATGGGAAAGAAGACTTTTCTCTACAGTAATAAGTTCAAAAGCTGCACGGAGAAGATCGTCTGTCCCGTACGGGGAGTATTTTTCAACGGTGTTACTCGTTTGTGTCAAAAATCTGGAACTTGGTTGTCGAAGATTGAAACAGGCTCACAGCTAGTAAGCTTTTCAAATCGGGTAGTACTTTCTAGCACAAACAGGAGATGGACTTTTCTCCGTTTCCTGGGGCCGGACGTCTCCTCTTAGATAATCAGGAATTTGGGGGTGGGGAAACAGTAGGAGTAAAGAAACGCAATTCTTTTCTTCTTGACCAGATTTTATATACATTTTTAAAAAACGGCATGACACACAGAATACAAATAGTATGCTCTGTGTAACTTCTTAACGCTGCTATTTAACTCCATAGGAAATGTTTTTTAAGGTTACACCAAAAGCAATCGAACCTCTTTTAGAACCCGACCAATGAAATCTACTCCAGCCAGTCAGATGAGTGTCCACTCACAGCGCAACGCTGTATAGAGCTGGAGCCAATGAGAATCAAGAACATCCAACAGCGTTTTATTGACGTGTCCAAAGTCCAATCACAAGTCATGTAACTTAAGGTCTCGGCGAACCGCGTGAAGCCAAGAATCCTTAACATCAAGAACCGCCTGGAAGTTCCACGCTTCAGAACACACCCATCGCTTCGGTTCAGAGCCGTTATGCATTAACTACGGTGAATTCAAAGATACAGTAACAAATACCGGTTATTACGCTTCTCAGAATAAAACTATACAGTTTACAAAATGTGCGATACATTTGGCCAGATGTGACTGAAAGGGATGACAAGAAACCTCTCTACAAAGCACATTACAAAAGTTTACCAGCATTGGATTTATATGAACAGTTAAAAGAAAGGTTTAGAGATCAAATCTGCTTAATTTTTGGTTTTTCATTACATTTAAGTATGCACCAAAAAACGTTGACATAAAATCTAAGGTTTAAACCAGGGTGTGAGCACACTAAAGTGCAATTTGTTAGGATTAGAAATCAGCCTTTATACCATCATTCCATTCTGTTTAATGTGTAAATGCAGAGCAGAAGAACAGTTGCTGAAAAGTTTTTCAGACTCTATCCCGTACGTTGTCACTTAAAAAGACAATGTTATCTGTGGGGAAAGGAGAAAGATTCCATCAATAAAGGACAGTCAAAACAGTAACATCTTCACTTTAAATTTGTCCTCAGCATCTGCATACTAATACAGGAGTCATGAACATAACTTTTGATGACTCAACTTCAACATATATACTAGAATGTTAAGTCTTTTGGCTGTGGGGCATTTTACAAATTCAAGCTGCTATGTAACGTGATGTTTAACCTGCGATAATGGTAGTGGCCTGCCGTCTCACATTGTTCTTGTCTACATACTCTCCATAGTCTAGCTTCCCCTCGACAAGAATACGAGACCTGGAAAACAATTATAAATTCATTTTACATAATAAAAACATATACACCAACCACAATCAGCAAAGAAATAATCAGAAACAGTACCAGACACTTACCCTTTCTTCACATACTGATAAGCCACATCTCTTAGACCAGGTTTAAACACAGAGATTCTGTGCCATGTTGTCTTCTGACTAATATCTCCTGTAAAACCTGTAATAATAATAATAATAATAATAATAATAATAATAATAATAATAATGCATTTTATTTATAAGCACCTTTCATAACACTTAAGCAGTATACAAACATAAAAACCCGAATTCTAAAGGTGCTTATGAAAATGGCATAGGTTGTCAAAACAACCTAGGGGAGACATGAGTCAAGACTCTTCTCAGTCTTGGCCCCCCAGTGGTGGAACGAACTCCCTCTTCCAATCAGATCTGCAGAGTCACTCGTTGTCTTCAAGCATCTCCTGAAGCCCCACCTCTTCAATGAGCATCTTGGTGACTAACTATGTTTCATTTCAGCTTGCTTACTTCTCCCAAAACAAAACAAAAACAATAACCCTCTTATCCCCATCTCTTCCTTACATTTGTATTAACCTCTAACTTTTCTTCGACATATGCATGCATGCAGTAACTTGAATAGTGGACGTTAAGTTTAGCCTTACAGATGTGGACTACTTGAGTGCTTAAGTATGTCGCTCAGGATAATAGCGTCAGCTAAATGCCATAAATGTAAATGTGTGGTGTCCTCTTTGCATAATACACTTTCAGGAAGCATTTCTTGATACAGTGGCAGATTGTGCATATTTATTACCAGTTAATCCTCTAATTATAACTGAATACAATACAGTAAACTTTACAAAACTGGCACTTGAGATAAGTGGCTTGTCCAGTGTGGGTTATGGTTTAAATTCACATCAGGAGATTAACTGAAAGAGCACCAATGCCACCATTAAGTGCTTAGAGGGCTATCTCTTACATAAACTGAACTGCAGATGGATGTGCTGTCACAGAATTGGGAGGGATTTTAGTTAAGTGTCTTGGGGCTCAAATGCATCTCAGGCAACCTCCTGAAGTGGTCTGAATGATCAGATTTATATCTGTTTTGTGTCATGAGTGCATTCATCAAGACTCCTGCTCCTGCTATTTAAGATGCATTAAGTGACCAGGTTCTGTAAACGGGTTCTCTGTTGTTGAGGACACTGGATTTCATGGCACATATTGTAGTATACATATTGTAATTTTATTAATATATGTTTATTGTGTGTAAACATAGTCAGATTTTCGGTCATTTGTAGTCGGATTTTCCTTTTTTGTGCTTCACTAGCATTTATCTAAAGAATACAATTAATGTGAGGGTTGAATAAACTGTGTGGTAGAAATTCTCACCTGTATTTACGGATTCTCCTTCTCCAGAGCGCCACATCTCATTAGTTGCCATGGAAAAGATGGTGACTGGGTTTCTACCCTCCACCTGTCTCATAACAGGGTCCTGCCCCACCCGACCCAGCAGCTGTACTCTGTTGATTGCTGAAATGGTGCAAGGGGGAGAAAAAGAACAGAAGAAAGTAAAATAGAAGCATCAGCTCTTTTCTACTAGTTACTGTCATAACACTTAGGCTTTTTTCCTGAGCAAAATATTTGAACAAAGCAGCACCATAGTTTTATCTAACTCAACATGTTATCTAATGTTGAGTTCTTAAGGCTAAACATTATTTAACTCTTTCACACTCCAACTACTTTTGATGAAATATAAACTTTTTTTTACAGTCTTCTGTCACAGTGGCAATAAAGCATAAATATCTTACATTTCCCATTAAAATGTTTCCATTTTGCAACATCCTTAGATTTAATATGGTAACAAGGGTTTACTCACATCTCTCCAAGATAAGGCTGGAATCTGTGGAATTGTGCCTGACAACCTGCCTGAACAACTTTAAAACAAATGCAATGATACATTGATGACCCAGAACTAAAGCAAGTAACACACAACCTACATGATGAAAAACTTGAATTCCTATACTTACATGAGCTGCCCTACTCCTGAGCATGTTCTCTTCCTGGGTGGATTTTCTTAATTGACTCTATAACGGTTGATCCAAGGGAAAAGATTGGTATATTATTTGGCAGCACAGTGAATACATCACATGATTAACCTGTGGTAAGATGCTACATTGCAAGTTTATCAATGAACATGTATATTGATACACCAAGTTCACAGAGTCACCAACAAAAAGTCTCACAATTAAACATTTTTTCAGTAAGGGTTTTGCCATCTACCGGTATAAACACGAGGAAGATGCTACATAAACAACACGGTCTCGGTTCCTTTCTGCCATTAGCCTGGTCTAACATTACAGAGACTAAAACGAAACGGGCCGGCAACGAATCAAGACCCAAATGAACGAATGAGTAACGTAAGAAAAATAAATATAGATTATTTCTTGTAGTAGTTGTACAACTGCAGCACAGTGCCACAAAGTCTCAAAGGAACCGGACCTCACTTCGACCGAGCGTCACACAACGCACCATGTCACACATATCCAAGTAGTTAGAATAGTGATTACGCGACGGGTTTTTTCAGTATTCTCCTGTTTTATTAGTGTCCTCAAAAAACGAGTATTCTCATCTTTTTACAACCGCGTTTCACTCGCTTCAGTAAACATTTCCAAACAGTTAGATATAGTTAATTACAATAGGCACACCTGTATGTACGGCCGTTGAGGGAGGTGTATAAGAGTGAAGAATAAAACCCAGTAGTGACACTCACGCCACAACCCCACTCGTGCGGATTCAAGTCCGCTCTTTAATGCGTTCCCCAAGATGGGACCAATAACGGGACAGTTCCGACTAGTCGTCTTCTTCCTCTTTGTTTTCGTGGCGGTTTACAAACGATGTGTACTACCGCCATCTACCGGGCTGAGGTGTAATCCAAGGGATACTACATTGCAGATGGGTAAAAAAAAAAAATTCTGCTTGCTAATTGTGTTTCCCTAAAATACTGTGTTAGAGCTATCATCATTGGCTGAGTGTTCGGCTGATTTAACAAGTTATTCAAAGTTACAGATCTTTCATTGCTCTAATCATCTTCTCTCTTTCTCTATAATCAGAGCATCTTCTCTCTTTCTCTATAATCAGAGCATCTTCTCTCTTTCTCTATAATCAGAGCATCTTCCCTCTTTCTCTATAATCAGGGATTCACATAAATGGTACACAAAGACGTAAGTGGTTTTCAGTCTTCATCGCAAATGCTTACCTAATTTGTGACTTTACACTGCGTGCACAACCCCCCGCCCACGGAAATTTTACATTATGGTGCTTACCAGATTTATGTAGTTACTTATTAGAGTACTACAGCAAAAAATATGTCTATAATACTGTCTGCAGTGTAAAAGAATATGCTTTACTCTTTCTTTTTCTCCAAAGTGTGTACAAGCCCCAGACTGATGTTTCCCTATGGTGTACAACCCACTGTTTCGATCTGTATGCCCAATCCTCAGCCTAGTTATCCATACCTGCCATTTCAGTTCAGTTCCTTCTTGTTATTACCTCATTTTGTAGTTTATATAGATGCATTCCTTTCTCCTCTGTGTTCCTAGCTATTCTGGCAGACTTTGTTAATGTTGTCTTTATTATTTGTTTTGCTTAAGAGAACCTTAAGTTCTACCTCATTTGCCTTGGCAGCTTCTTTGGCCAATCTGTCCACCCTTTCATTTCCCTCAACTCCCTTGTATGCAGGAACCAATGTGAACTGAATAAATAGTTTTTGTTGTGTTGTGTTAAATATTAGATGATTTATTTAGTCCAAGAGATCTTGTCAGCATGCAGATTGTCCACTTTGAATACTGGCTATTGAAGACATTGAGTCTAAACAAACAACTGCTTTGCTATACTTCACGTCCTCCACCCACTGTAGAGCCAGTATGATGGCTATTATCTCTGCTGAAAAGACAGACAGATGATCTGATGTCTTTTTTATTTTAATATCGTTGTGAGGGATATATATAGCTACAACTTTTGTCTTTCAAAGCATCTGTATACACTCACCTAAAGGATTATTAGGAACACCATACTAATACGATGTTTGACCCCCTTTCGCCTTCAGAACTGCCTTAATTCTATGTGGCATTGATTCAACAAGGTGCTGAAAGCATTCTT
>JBBPDE010000128.1:17331798-17354051 GCA_037974605.1 Nannopetersius ansorgii
TGGGGTTCGCCACTCAAGCTATTTTTAGCCAATATCGGCCGATCATGATCGGTGGCCGATCAATCGGAGCATCACTACATTAGACCATTCTGTTATATGTGTAAAGAACACATGATTTGTAATTAGTGGTTCAGTTTATTTTTTAAAAAGTTTCTCAAAAGGAATGACAGAAAAAAACAGTGCATTTACAAATACAGAGTGCAGCCTTTCAATAAGGACATATTAAAAATCAAATTAGAGGCTCAAAAGGAATACATATTGGTAAGTGATGTGATTATATGTTTACACATGTTTAGTTCAGCAGCCATTCCCAAGTCAATTGCACATTAAAAAAATGGGGGAAACACTACAGATGACATTAACTCATTTTCAGATCTATAGTACATTAGCACATCACCACTTCATTGTATCAGTTAGCATTGTGTTTAAAAATGTTTTATAAATGGATCACTCAACAACTGCAATAACTAATGACATTTTTTATATGAAAACTCCCTTCTATGCCAAAGAAAACCCATAACCTTTTTTTTACATATGTATGCACATACAAACAGTATCTCATAATCCTGGCATTATTTATACAAAGATCACTATACAATTCCACTGTAGCTTTGAGCTCCATCCATGCATTCTATATCTAAAGTAAATGAAACTGACTGTTGAGTTGTGTTAGTCACTGTCCGACTCATCTTGGTACTTAGAGGTGGTCTTCATGGCATGCCCATTTTGAAGAGGCATCACTTCATAGTCACTCCTTCAAGTAAGTAAAATACATAAATAAATATGTACAAAACATGTTTGAATTAAATAAACATCTAATGCAATTTGAATTAATTTTAATAATACAGACACAACAGTCTCATGGCAGTTTGTTACATGCTTGAACATACCCATAAATCACTTCATCATCAGAGTCATTCAACATAGAAAAAGCAGGATTATCTTTCATCTGGGAATCTAGGGTAAAGGAGGACATAAGTAATACAAGCAAGTTTTCATCACGTTTGCCCCACTGAAAACAGAAATGATCATGTTTGACAAGCACAATGCATATAACTGTCTAATTAAAACAAAAATAATTATAATAAAATCTCTAACAGCAAAATTAATTTGCTAAAAAAAAGCTGTTTATATTTACTGTATATGCACACTGTGATATAATATAATAGGGGAGTAATATATTCCATTCCTTACGTACAGGTCACATTTTATACTTTTCTGAATACGCTAAACGAGTAATCAGTATTTTGTTTATTAAAATTTGTCAAGGACGTTTATTATTATGCATTATTTTCTCCTGGAAATTCAATAATTATTTCTTATTTTTAAAAAAACATAAAAAAAATTTCCTTGACTTACGTTCTTCTCTAGGGCTTATGTATTGTTGGGTTAGGCATTGGCTAGCTATTATTTGGACAGTTGTTGTATAGATGCTCTGACTGTAGTATCTTGGTTAAATAGTTGACTCAGATTTAAGCTGTTTTTCAGGTAAGAAACAGTCTTGGAATTCCTAATCACTGATGTACGTCACTCTGGATAAGAGCATCAGCTAAATGCCGTAAATGTAAATGTAAATAAAACAATTTTAACAGGCACCCAAAATAAATTAAATTCCTATTGGTTATTGCGGCACACTCCATGTGTAACCAGATGCACACTGGAAAATAAAACATTGCATCATACATCACACAGCATCATTATCTGAATTTACACGATCTTCCTTATTGTGCATACTTACTAAAGTTGAGCCGGATACTCGGCTGAAACGAGTATCCGGTACGGATAAAGCACTTTTGACGAGTACGAGTATCATACGAGTAATACGAGTCAATATCTGTGCTCAGATTGAATAAAAATTCTCATTGGGTAGCTGACTGTGTCTGCGTTCTGTGATAGACTAGTCACAGCGCCCCTCCCCTACACACATAGATTTATTGTGTTGCGGTGTCCCGCTCTGCTCACTCACACACAGAACACTGAGAAGAGAAGAGAACAGGTTCGCGGGTTTTTTCCGTTAACGTTTAGGGTTTCTTCAGCTTCAGGTTTGTTTTTTACTTTGGTTTCTGTTCGTAGCTTCACCCTGCTTCACTTGGTGAATGGGTTAAATGCAGAGGAAGAATTTCGTGCTGTTCACACTGTGTGCTGTGGTGCACACATATGACCAGATTGTCACTTTCACTTATTAACCAGTAGAGTTTTGGTAAATGTGGGGTTTGTTCAGACATGGTACTTGGTAGAATGCGACTCGCGTCTCTGCCTGTCGGAGATTTTTTTTTCTTTTTTAAACCGTCAGCTGGTTAAAGCCCCGCCCATTTCAAGACAACCCGACCCACTTCCAGGTTAAATCCCGCCCACTTTCGGGTTAGGCCCCGCCCAGTCCGAGTACAGATACGGATACAGATAATTCATATGGTTAACAGATACAGATAATGCTGTACTCGCTCATCCCTAATACTTACATTTATATGTTACTGCACATACTTACCATACAAGGTATTTTTGGAGGGTGAGTAGATGAATGCCAGTGTGTAGAGGTAAAAATTGAGAAGGCCATAGAATGATAAAAATTCTGCTGGTGAAGGTAAGTTAAGGAAATGGAACATTGTCTGAGGTGCTTTAAATATTATGGATCAGAAATGTTATTTTTAGACACGTACAGTACCCTCCATGCAGCATACTATGCTTCATCAAAACATGATTAGAACTTGAATCATTAGGTCAAGAATGCACTTTTTTCATTTCATTACTGTGAAAGAATTTTACATGAAAAATGACCATTCATTGAAAGGATATAATTCTGATAGTGGGTATACAGTTCTGATACAAAATTGTCTTGAAGAGCCTTTGATCCAAATCGCAGGTAAAGGATAACCATACTGAGTGGGAGAGAGATACATATACATTATCAAATACAATATAAAAAATAAAAAATTCAGTAATCCCCTGCAGGGGTAACGTTCTCAAAAAAAAAAAAGGCGAGGACATTGTGGGAATTTCCTCATAAAACAATACGTTTGGTTCTTTAAAAAAAATCAGCTTGTGAATCCATGACTCCTGATCTGCATAAAACTGGGGGATTACTGTACATATAAATATTTAGATATTGTATAAAATTGTAAGATGTAACAAATTGCTTTTAAAAATTAAGGATGGTTACTATAATGACGCCTTTCTTGAAGTTTATTACAGCCTTGTGTAGGTCAATAATAATGTCCCGGACATCCTTGGATAGTTCTTTAGTCTTGGCCATGGTGGCTAGTTTGGAATCTGTGGACAGGTGTCTTTTATACAGGTACTGTAACAAGCTGGGATTAGGAGCACTCTCTCAGCTCATTACCTGCATACAGTGAAGACATACTTATGTGCATTGGGTTTTTGAGGGGTTTTGGTTGTTAGTCTGTCTCACAGCTACCATTTTAATTATAGACTGGTTGTTACTTTGTCTGAGAACCAAAATGATATAGCGGAAATCCCCACTATAACGCAGAATGTAGTTAAAAAACTGCGTTGTGTTTTGGTAAAAAAAAAAAAAAAGCCTAAAAATGCCTATTTTTCTCTTAAATCCACCCTATATTACCCTTAAAGAAAATGTAAAGGTAAACCCATATTTGCCTCTTTTAATTTCAATTTCCCGCCGAGATATGCAACTCGGAAGGTTGCGGGACAAAAGTATTGGGACTCCAGGGTGAGGTGAATGGTTTTTGGATAATAAAACCTGATCTACTCAAGCTAAAAATACAACTAAGGGCTCGCTGGAAAGGTCTCCTGGAGATCAATTGAACTGTGGAGTTTGAAATGTCTGAACGCTTTCCCCGCCGAGATACGCAACTCGAAGTAAGCTCCTTTTTTTTATTTTCCGTTCCACCTTAAATATTTAAGGTGCTTGTTGCTGGGACATGACCACTGAAAATGTAATGAAAGCCACGCAGTTCTTCAGTTTTCTTTGTCTGGGAGAAAGTGTAGGGATGTGTGCTGTTCTTTGCAGTCAACAACACAAACTGTGGAGTTTGAAGTGTGTGAGTGCTTTTCCCGCCTATACGTGCAACTTGGAAGGTCGTGGGACAAAAAGTATTTGCACCCAGCAGCGAGGTGAACAGGTCCCCTTCAGAAATAATATATTTATTGCCACAAAAAAGCAAAAAAAAGGGAGAGAATATTTGCAATTTCCACGTTATTGTGGGGATTTCCATGTAAAAATATGATTTCAGTTCTCCAAAAAAATCCACATGTGACTCGATCGACGTAAAATTGGGGGATTATTGTATATCACTTTAAATATAACTTACTAATTTGAACATTAAGCTAAATTTCCATATAAAATTTAACTAGATAAATTAGTGGTGGGCATAGATTATTTTTTTAACCTAGATTAATCTCACTGTAATCTTGGAATTAATCCAGATTAATCTAGATTAAAATGGCTCATTTGAATTCTGCCGAAGGCATTCAGAATGTATGTGCTACCCAAATAAGGACTAAAAGCAAGTCTTTGAGAATGGGTTTCTCAACCCCTACAGTAAACTAATTCCACATTGAACAAGGTGCAACAACCTTAGTCTTGTCGAGGTTTCCATTGGGAAGCTTTTAAAAAATAAAATTTCCCTGAAGCAAACCCGACCGCTTCATAGCTTATTCATGCTAGAACGTCACATTTGATGTGGTAATTTCACAGCATGGGCTTCGTTAGGTCTATTTTGGGGGGTCTGAAGCCCCCCAAAATGATCCCAAGCCACCCAAAATATATAGTCATTATTCTACTATTTTTAAATTATACTGAGCGCAGATACGCACTTTACAAATAGAAACAGGACTATCAACTGAAATTAAAAATAATAAGTCTAGCTATCATTATTGAATTAAAAATGATGTACTGGCTGTTGAATCTGCTGTAGGTAGCAGGTGGGCATTAGGACCCAGGTGAAGCTACACGGCGCTGCTTGTTATGCGAGCAGCATCCGGAGCCCGTTCAGTAATATTTCTCTGGTAGTGCCGTTTGTACTCAGTTCAACAGAACAATACTGTGAGTGTCCATAACTGTTCACTGCTTAACTTTTCTTGTTTCCTTAAGTGAAAGGAAAGGTTTGGTGAAAAGTTTTCAGCCCTCTATACACGCTAATTTCTTCCTAAAACCCTGGGGCTAAGGCTAAGCCCCCCTCGTCTTTCTGTCCTAGTGACGTCCCTGTTTCACAGTAGGCATAGGTTCAACGACTCGTTCTCCCCTCTTCAGTGCAATTCGGCTAGGTATACATCTGCGCTAAAATATCAAGGTGAAAGTCATCACAGTTTGCGTAGTACAGACCTAGCTCCCAACCCAACTTTGTGAATAGATCAACGGCGATATTATTTTTTCGTCCGATAAGAGTCTCACGTTAACGCCGATAACGGCCCACCATTATTATAAATATAGAAAGTGTGTCTTGAAATGGTAAACTACCGCTGCACTAAGAGGCGGGAGGTTTTAAAATAGCCAATCCGAGAACGTTATGTAGTGCGCAGGCACGAGCCTACTTTAGCACGTTGTGGATGCTTTGTGTCTTGTCTTTGTATTTTCAAGTTATCTTAGTTTATTTAGTATTGATATGTTGTGCCCTATCTAAACATGTGGGTAGAGAGAGTTTATACAATGTTTCTTTTGTGCACAAGTCTTTGTTTTGGCTCGCTGCACACTGCTAACAGCTAACGGTAGCGAACCAGTTTTGTGCAATTTCCTCTGGGATCAATAAAGTTTTCTGATTATTTATTTCTCATTGCTGCTGCCGTTTACAGCATCTGTAGCAGCTGCAAACCAGAATCTTCCTCGTGGAGCGTCTCAGTGTTTCTCCAGGGGCTCTGAGCTGGATATAGTAAAGCTGCTTTGTGAAAATACTGATTGTAAGAAGCACTACATAATATATATTTTGTGTTATTTTAAATTACTATTCATATTTACTTTTAATTGCCTAATATTGCACAAAACATATTTATTTAAATAACAATCATAGTGCTCATAAATTAACTATATAGGCAAATGAGGAAAGCAAGAAATCTAGAACATAGACAGCAAGTTGCGATCATAATCAGCCCTAATGCTTTAATCTTTAATGCTTTAATCATAAGCAGCCCTAACATAACTTCAACTTTATCTGTTTCACACATAAACTAACCAGTTTGCAGTGGTTTTAATGTAATTTTTTCCTTAGAGTACGATAAAGCTCCTTAACCATGAAAGCATTTTTCACTGCACTTTTGTTGCTTACTTCACTTCAAGTTAACTCAACAACATCATGCATGTTGAATATTACAGTACATAATATAACCAATTATTGGCAAATCCCATTTTATTTCACAATTATATTTACCCAGCTCTGGGCACATATGCATGTTTTAAAGTATCTGTTGATTAAAGTAATGTACAAAGCCATGCTTTTTATGATACAGCAGTCTTGACAGTTTGACAATTTCCACTAAAACCTGCTTAAAGAAGTTTTTAAAAAAAATTTAAATTACCTAATCACCAATACCAGAAATGTCAGAATTGTCAGAAACTTCAGCCGCAAATCTAAAAAAAAGAATAAAGAGATAAGGCACTATTCAGGTATGAGTAATCGGTAGATTGGGTCATGCAGCCTTCACTCCTAGTGGTAGTTGCTCAGACCCCTAGCCTTGTCTAGTTGGCAACATGATTGACCCTAGTCACCACCTGTCAATGACTAGTTGTTCGTGTGACTATAGCAAAAGAAATACTTGTTTGTGTGTATTGGTGTTCATTTGAAACCAGATGTTTACACACTGTATAAAAAGACAACTTATTTTCCCTCATTGTTCCCTCACCGACCTAAAATAGGAGAAGTTAGGTCTGATTTAATGTCAGGATTACCAAAATTATTTCTATTTGCTACATCATAAGTGCGATTTTTATTGTCATTATTTTCATCAAAGTCAAAAGTTTGCATACAATTCCTAAGTATTTCGTAATTGCCTTTAAAATGTATTACTTAAAACATTCTGGATATCACTCAACAAGCTTCTCACAATATTTTGGCTGGAATTGTCAGGTTTGTAGACAGCCCTGCTTGCACGCACCTTTTCAGCTCTACAAAAATATTTTTTCATGGGTTTGAGATCAGGTAGTTGTGATGGCCACTCCAAAACATAGTCTTTAATCCACTTTGGAAGACCCATTTTCCTCCAAGCTTTAACTTCCAGGCTGATGTCTTGAGATGTTGCTTCAATATTTCTACATAATATTCTTTCCTCACACCAAAATAGGTTTATCTCTGGGACACAGAACCAATCTCCTTCCTGACCAGTATGCTAGACATATGTGTATAAGCCAGTAGGCTAGACATATGTGTATAATTGTTTGAACAGATGAACATGGCATCTGGAAATTGTGCTCAAGAATGAACCAGACTTGCGGCTGATTTCTTTTCCTATGGTTTCACATAAAGAGCCAATGTGTTTGAGGGGTGCTATAAAATACAGGTGTGCCCCCAATTAACTCAAATGTTGTAACCTCTGAGAAGCTTCTAAAGCCTCATCATCTGGGCTATCTCAAATTGTTAAATTCATAGTATTCTTAGTATATGTAAACTTTTGACTTTGAGGAAAATAGAAAAATACTCTAACAAATAATCTCAGTATTCTGGCATGTATCAAATGGCATGGTTCTGTCAGCAGTATGTTATAATTTCATAGTAAAATTGCAACAGGTCAGATGAGAACATTTGCTTACATGGATGAAATTACCTGAGTAGGGCAGGTTTTTCAGTTCTGACCATGCTCTCACAAGCAGAAACACCAGATATAGAACATACAGAACCACCACCATGAGGAAGAATACTTTCATGCCCTGTATACAAAAACATTCAGAATTCAAAAGTATTCACAAAAACATGCTAATTTCTTTAAATCTCATATTGAAGAACACACTTAACAGTACTTTTCTAATTAATTTTTATTATAATTATTTGCCTTCTACATTAATTAAAGACAATATCAAATTGTGGTTTGAGTGTATGATCATATCCTTCCTTTTCACCATGTTTACCATTTCTACTATAAGCTTATCTACTCTAAAGAACTGTACATTTAAAACTCTGTTAAACATTCATTCACATTACTTTTAAAGTCGATGTTAACATGTTCATAGAGATTATTTTAGCGTTTAAACTCTAAACTGATGAAGCTCTGAGTTAAAACAAACAATGCTGTTGCGAAGCAATGTATATGTAATTTATTCTGTTACTTGGCAAAAAAGAAATCTTTAGAAATTAGCATGTTAAAGAGAATGTTACAGTCCAATAATTAAATAAATATATTTTGATTTTCATCTACACAACAAAATTATTTAGATGTGTAAATGTCTGTTAACTGCCCTTTTATTACCTGAAAGTGCTGCATATCCATGTTATACTGATATGTAGGATCCTGAAGTTCGTTTACCCTAAAGAAAGATAGACAGACAGGTAGGCAGGTAGGTAGGCATCCATCAAACTTTATCCAGAGGGCAAAGTCTCTTAAAAACAAGATCAAATATTACTCGTAGCAGTTTTTCCATACACAGCAGAACACTCTGTGTATTAGTATTAGGGAACACACGTGAAGATAATCTATACTGTGTATGCTTATATGTATATTTATCTTACAGTTGCCATATGCCCAGTGTGACTGCAGAGATCCAGAGCAGTCCAACAATAACCAATTTCGGTAAGTAGAATGTCAAAAACTTCCTCTCTCCCTGAGGAAGAAACAAAGCTCAGTTTTTCCTCAATGCAGGACTACAAAGTACACACAAATCACCAGTTCAGTTAAAAAAGTACTCAAATTCTGGAATAAGGTTCCAGGGAAGATTAAAAAGGTTCTCATGTGTTTTTATTTGAATTTATTTTAGACATGACAAATGGGATATTACATGCTTAGCTTTTTAAGTCTCTTATTGTTTTTGTCCTAGGTATAGTTCCATGGTGAAGAACTATGCCTTTACAGACTGATGTGACACTTTCTGTCCAGCTTTCTACTACTCCTTCTCTTGTAGTCATTATATCATTTCCATACTGATGATTGGTCAGTTTCAAATGTTCTCTCTTCCACTATATTTTGCACACAGATTTAAACATATACAGTGAGAGACCTTTTTTTAGAGATTTTGATGCAGATAAAGCATATTTACCCTGGTAGCTCTATACAGCAATAATTTAGGAATATGGCATTACACAAATTTCCCTTTAAATCAATTTAAATATCTGACACTGCAATGTTTTCTAAGATCAAATTAACTCCTGACTAGCTGTGGCACCTATAGAAGAGCTTAGTCTTCAATGGGAAATTTCAGTTCCATTTTACAAACAAGATATATCAAGAAAAACACATTGATTTCAGGGGCACAAAGCAAGACATAGACATGGACCATCACTGTGGTGTTGTGGTGATAACTGAGGACCTAATTCCCTCACAAAAATGTTGTACACACCTGCACTCTGATGCCATGGTATACGCAGAGCCAGAACAGAAGTAGAGCACACAGAAAAAGAGCCTGGAAAAAGGTATCCAATGTTCCAGGAAACCAGCTATTTGTCAGGAATGACAATGGAAAGAAAGGGTCTAAAGGTAAGAAAAAACATTTATGGTGACCATTTAGAAAGTTTATAAAGTTTTCAACAGAGACAGAGATAAAAAAAACACGTACAGATGTCAATGTTAAGACACTTGTAACTAGGGATGGGTATTGTTAAGATTGTAACAGTACTATTACTTTTACCAGTTAATCATTGCTTTGGTGTGTTCACGTATGACAAATGGTCACTTTCACTTTCACTTTATTTGAAACTGAAAATGGGAATTTATGAATTATAGTTCAGATTATGTTTGGTCCATCTGAGTTTACGAATGTACATACCCAGAACAGCCAGCCTGCTGATATTACTCTTAATTATTAACCCATGTGCACATTTTAGATAATCATGTGTGTGCTGGCATACATAACATACCTGGGGGAACAACTGATGAAGTATGATAATAATGATAATAATATTAAAAATAATGAATGTGATGCTCTTCTGTTAAATGCTTAGGCAGATTTCTTGTGTTTTCGCTTATAGGCCTCGTTCACACGGACGTCTGAACCAGGTGTTTTTCTGGCGTTTTTGAAGCCAGGCGAGTGCCTATTGAACGCCGCCCGTTTTTCTGCTCATTGAAGCAAATCAAAGCGTCCACAAGGGCGTTCAGCACCGGCGCTCGGCGTCAAATAAACGCTGCACGCAATATTTTCTTGGCGTCAAAATCCTGACGAACGCGAGGAAAACGTCGCCATGGTGTTTACATGGCGTTCGGTTGACGTTCTGGGGGACCGAATATGTCCCATGATTCTGCAGAAATCTTCGCATGTCTTCAAAAAGCACAAAAAACATCCCTTTGATCCGACATTGCGCAGTAAAAGGGTGAACCCAGTAGCAGCGGCGATGTTTGTTACTCTCCTGCCTACGGCACCGTATCAGTGAGTTTTAAGAAAGAATAGGGATCCATGTTTTCAATGCAGAATTATAAACCAAGGTGACACACGTGTGAACACTCTGGACAGAGTAATTACTGCCCCCACAGGTGAATACACGAAACTACAGATTGGGCGTCAGGCTGGCGTTAAACGGCGTCAGACTAACGCTAGTCAAACGCCTTGCTGGCGTCGATCAAGCGTCCCTACCAAACGCCACAAAAACGCATATGTCGTTCAGAGCGCGTTCATTTCGACCGTCCGTGTGAACGAGGCCTTACAAGCAAAACACCTGTTATCCTTTTGGCAATGAACACTGTCCACATTGATTCTAGTGAAGCGCAACCACACTTTTGATCTTTTACCTCTCTCCGCCATCACTATCTCCCAGCTAGTTGGGCTACCAGATCCGTGAACACAGGAACAAACTTTTCATGCAATACCGTTGACACATTAAACTGACAAATACTCCTCTCATATGTTAGTTTCAATTCAAATGACACAAAAAATAAAAAGCTCTGTTTTTGCCTGGCATGCAGGCTGTACTCGTCATACACACTATATGAACAAAAGTATTGAGATTTTTCAGGGTTTGGGCTGAACCCCTTACTTCCAGTGAAGGACAATCTTAATGTTTCAGCAAACCAAGACATTTTGGACAATACCCTGCTTCCAACTTTGTGGACACTGTTTGGGGAAGGCCCTTTTCTATTTGAACACGACTGTGCCCCAGTGCACAATGGGGCAGTTGTATGGCCTAGTGGTTAAGGCATCCGCCCTGCAACCAGAAAGTCCGGGTTCGATTCCCAAGACTGTTAGGCACCGCTGAGGTACCCTGAGCAAGGTACCGTCCCCACACACTGCTCCCCGGGCGCCGTGTTCCTGGCTGCCCCCTGCGTCACTTGGTGAATGGGTTAAATGCAGAAGTTGAATTTCGTGCTGTTCACACTGTGTGCAGTGGTGTGTTCATGTATGACAAATGGTCACTTTCACTTTTTCACTTTTCACAATGCAAGGTCCATAAAGACATCGTTGGAGGAGTTTGGTGTGGAAGAACTTGACTGGTCTGCACAGAGCTATGACCTCAACCCCATCCAACAACTTTGGGATGAACTGGATGCAAGATTGATCCTTCTGCTCCAACATCACTGTCTGACCTCATATATTTACATTTACATTTATGGCATTTGGCAGGCGCTCTTATCCAGAGCAACGTTCACCAGTGCTTAAGAAGTCCACATCTGATCTTCATACCTGTAGTATTAAATCCTTGCTGGTGTAATGGTCACGTGCCCCAATACTTTTGTCCACATAGTGTATTTTAATGTCTTCTAATGTATATTAAGTTAAGTATGAAGTGATTGTCTATGTATGCTTTTATATATAAAAAAAAAATTTAAAGTTTAAATTTGTGTGCATACTCCCGCCACACATCGTCTGTGTGCAGACTTTCGGGTTGGGTCCATAAGTCTGTACGCTGATCTCACACAGTCATGAGCAGAAGAGTTTCTCTGTGCATCGGACACAGTGTGCACGCGATAAAAGCTCTAGATTCACAGTCTTTGTAGTAACTCAGTTGGTCAAATGAATTGGGGAAAATAATTTATGTAGAAACAAAAAATCTGATTTATTAATTTCTCAAGTACCAAAAGCAATACCGCTATTGTCAAACCGTATAGATACTCCGGGTTTCATTACCCATCCCGTACTGTAAAATGTTTAATCTAAAGCAGAACATGGTTTGTTTAATCACAAACGTGATGGCATGCTCACCATTGTAGAGCAAAAGTAAAGGCAACAGAATGGACATCCATTTTTGCTCGATTCCCCAATCTCTCATTGAGAATTTCCTCAGCGAATGAGCAAACATACACTAAAAAAGAATGCATTATATATACCTAAAGTTAGCACCTCGTATCATACGAAAAGTATAACAAAACATGCTGAGACACATTTACAAAAAAGTCTGAAGAAAAACTGTAAAGTTTTGTTAATTGATGTAATATTTGGGATTAAAATAGTCACAGTATGCTAAAGTCTTCAAGCATCAGCATGTGCTTACCGTAACTATGAAGGTCCAAACAACAAATGCAAATCGGAACCAGATCTCCACTTGAGAGAATCTGGGGTTGTACGTCTTTATCTGTTACAAGTACAGACAGAAGCCACAAATTAGTAAAATATAAGCAGCGTTTGACTTGACTGGCTTGTAACGGACACAACATAAAAATGAAAAGTGATATGTCAATTGTCACTTGAATAGCAGTGTGATCTCACCACAAATGTGACATTTTGGATGTTCTTTGACATGCTTTCCAGGCCTTTCAGACTGACATTGATTTGATACTGTGTGTAGTTCAGGTAGCCTAGGTGCACAACGATGATCTCATCACACAACTGGCGGGGCTATTTGGAAGAAAAAACATGAACATTTCGAAATGTAAATGACTGATTTCTGTATCATCTTGTGGGACACTGTCAGGAAAAAGGGTAAAGGGACATGGGTAGAAGCGCTACACTCAATGTCCCAAAGTAAAATTGCGTATTTATACCTCTACATAACTTTAAAAGAGAAGAATGGCATAAAAAATGTTTGTATCCAAATTACTATTACAAAAACAAAGCAAATATAAAACATAATGAAAAAAATGTTTGCATGAGGTCATCAAAGCAAGTACTACATTTAGTAAAACAGCTATGCTTTCTAGTTTTATTTCTTGGCTAGCTAGAATTATTTTGAATTATTAGAAATAGCTCATAACCATGAAATAAGATTGAAAATGACTGGAAGACTTACCAATCCACAATGAAGAAAGCGTGATTTTCGGTGCACATTATCGCTGATATGCATAATGCTGGCGTCTGGCATCACACCCTTTAATTCCACATTCATCTGAAAATTCTTAATGAAGTCTTCTTCTAAAGGAAATAAACATCACAAAATTGTAATAAACAAAGAAAGTTAAGTAATTGCAATGCTATTGTGAATGTACAAACTGTTCTAATCTATCAATGTTAGGAAAGGGACGATGTAACAATTATCATCAAATATATTATTACTAAACTTAATACCAAATGAATTGGTAATAAGGGGTATTAAATTGTCTTAAAGGAAAAAGCTTTGACAGATTAAGCCATTGACATATCATTCTGATCATCCTTATTCATGTGATTCTGATATGCAGACACATGCATACACTAAGAAGCCACTTTATTATATACTTTGTTTCTGTATTCTTTATGCAGCTCTACCAGATGTACATGCATTCACCAGCATTCCCCACTCTGTAGTTTACATTCACAGACTGTAGTGATTTCTTAGCTCCTTTATCCCAGCCATCAATGGCCACAGGATCTCCAAATTGTAGGTATTATTTGGGTGGTGGATCGCTCTCAGCACAGCAATGACAGCAGCATTGCTGTTTGTGTATTTGTGTATTCAGTAAATAAAATATAGACATTTTAAAAAAAAACTGGGTACACTTATCAATTCTATTTAACACATATACAGGAATCCCCCGCTTTTCACAGGGTTTACGCTCCAAGAGCACTCACGTATAGTAAAAAACCACATTGTTGTGTTTTGGTAAAAAAAAAAAAAGCCTAAAATGCCTATTTTTATAGTGTAAACCCTAAATATGGCCCCAAATATGCTCCCAGAAAACCTTAATTTCATTTAAAAAATTTTTACCCTTAAAATATGTAAAGGTAAATAAATCATCAGAATCAGAAAACTTTATTGCTTTTAAAAAAAACTTAGCAGTTAGCATTACCAGCGTGCAAAAACTTGTACACAAAAGAAGCGTTTAAATAACTCTCTCTACCCACATGGTTAGACCCACAGCTTACTAATACTAAATAAAATAAACTGAGAGAACTGTTGAATATTGGGGGGGGGGGTGCACTAAAATACAAGGACATGACAAGGAGCAGTCATGCTACAGCAGGCTTTTTATGACGGTTGACATCATCAGTGTATTACCGCCACCTCTACTCCACCACCCAAATAATGTTCGTGACTGGCTCTGATCACTGATGAATGGGGTGAAAGGGGGCAAAAAAATTATGCATGGAAACAGATGGAGACTATGTTTACATTTACCGACTACAGTCAGTAATCAAACAACAAAAGTGCACATATACACAGTACAGCTGATAAAATAATATTACATTATATTTATAAGCACCTTTCACAACACTCAAGGTCACTTTACAGAAGTTATTAATAAATAAAAATTAAATAATAGATCAATTTAATTAAGAAAAGTTCATAATCCTTGTGTTATCCTCAGATGTTCAGGGAGGGCAGTTATTTTATGCACACTCTCCATGGTTATGGTGGGCCATCTTTAGGCACGATGATGACTCTCTTAGCGTGGATGACGCACAGGTTTGTGTCCACGAACAGATCCACCAAGCCTTGCCTTGCTGGATTCCTGCAGGGCCGTGACAGCGGAGGTCGGTCTTGAAATCCTGAGCGATCTCATGCATCAGGTGAAAGGGCAGCTTGCGGATCAGCCTCTCCGTGGATATTTAGTAATGGCGGATCTCTCTCAGAGCCACGTTGCCGGGCCTGTAACGGTGAGGTTCCCTCTCGGCACCGAAGCCTTGCGAGCAGCCTTCGTGGCCAGCGGCTTCCTGGGTGTCTTACCGGCGGTGGATTTGCAGGCAGACTGTTTTGTTCTTGCCATAGTAGCGAAGTCAGATGGTGTTTTGCCACAAGAATAAATTAGTGAAAATAATAATAAAATATAGAGATTATACAATAGAATGTATTGCTCTGATGAATATACATTAAATTATACATATTTTAAAAATATCAAACAAAAACAGGCCAGACGGAGCTGTGTCAGTCTCGCCTACGTTCCCGTAACCTAGCCTGCGTTCCCGTAACATGGGCAAAAAGTGTAGATAGTATTTTTACCCAATGCAGTGACTCATCAGTGTTGAAGAAGCTTTTCCTTGCCAGAGGCAGGCCCATAAACAAGTTTTGATGAAGATGTACCGATTACACAGACTGCTTTTATAAAGCTTCAAAATGTGTTAATACAGAGCAAGGCCTTGTTTGTTTGAGTTTAAGCTAGAAGTTCCAGAAACACTTTCAAAACACTCAAGACATATAGAAAGACATAAAACATGTTCATGATGTTCTCTGCACAAAATCACTCTCACCTAAAGAGATCTCACCTTCAAAAATCAGTCACTTTCAAAATGAGCCGTTTAAGTGCTCTGCCACTTTTCTGCAAAGAAGCTGTTGCTGGCCACACCCCACCATAGCCATAGCGTTCTGCATCTTGTGCGTGCTTGTAAAACCAGCAGACAAAAATGGTGGGTCTTCAATTAATGTAGTGGGTGGGGACTGCACAGATGAGGGGGGTTGGTTCTATGCAAATGTCCTTATCCTGATGTCAGCGCTTAGAACGGCGCTTAGAAGCATATAATTCCTGACACCAAAATCTTTCAATTGACTCACAGAAAACGGACGGATGGGTTTTTTTTCACATTTGGAGTCTTTAAAAAAAAAGTGACTTTTGCATGTTCCCTTTAATAAAAAAAAATTTTTTTAAACAGTTCTCCCTATGCATTCATAAATATATTAAACGACACCATTAAATAATATCAGTCACCAGTAAAAATCTAAACTTAATTTACTTTAATCTAGAGTAAAAATAAAATGATTATTTGAACTTCTTCATAAATGTATGCACTTATGTACCTGGCTCATTGTGATATTGTGAGAGTCTGAGAGTCTGTCCCAATTTTGAATGAATGAATAATGATTTTTAACAGCTAAAGTAAGTGATACAAAAACTTTTAGAGTAGTAAATAAACTGCTGCCTTTTTCAGTTTCAGTAGCTAGGACATTGCTTTGGAAATGTAAACAGAAATTGTGAACAGGAATAATCACAGCAAGACTAATCGTTTTGCCTAGGTTTGGTATATTTTTTATATCCCACAACTATAGAGTTTAATCCCATTATTAAATAAAATGAACAGTTTTATTAATTCATGAATTTACATACACACACAAGCTCAAACAATAATCAATGTTAAACAATCAATGTAGCAATTGCTAAATGTTAAACAGTGTTAATTAGGACAGCACATTTGAGCTAATAATTGTGTAAGCTCTGGCTTTGCCAAACGATAAACAGACCCAAACTATGGGATCTGTTTGATTCCAAATAACTGTTCACAAGTTTCCTTTGAGCCATCATCCTAGAACATAAATTAATAGAACAACAACTCTATGGTGCATGGCCTACTAGAGCAGCTAGGGCTAGCATCACAACCAGTACAATTTTATTATATGAGTTTGTATATAACATTATTGTTTTCTTGTTAGACTGGTGATTTCCCATTTCGTGTTCTTTAATATAAATTGAAAATAGTGCTAAAATGTATTTATCTGGTAATTTGACAATATTGCAATCTTAAAATAATGCCATCCTTTTCAAATTCCATGAAATACCTTTCTCCCACCCAATTCTCGTCCAGGTTTGACGAGTAATGTATATAAATGTAAGATCTGTTTGTCAATAAATAGTGCCAAATAATTAGAGGTAAAATATTGTCTCACCATTGTTTTGAGTCATCTGTATGACACACATGAGCCACAGCTGCTGGTTATAATTGGACAGTGGTGGAGATTTTATATGAAAGGGACCTGCCTTGAAAAGCAATAAAACATGGGTCAATTTAAACACATTTTATTCCATATTTCAATAAATGCCTTTTCAGTTTTTAAAAGCAAATGCAATGCAAATTGCACTTTATACTTATACAAAACAGGCTTTCACTCACCTTAGATCCATTGGTACTTAATACATTGTAGAAATTCTCTGTAATGACATTTGGTCCTATGAGAAAGAAAACAAATACAAAATTATACTGCACACTAATGTTTACCCTAACAATATTGAATGAAAACACTGGATCAAAAAGAAAAATCTATTAGCTTATCGTATTGTCATTTAGAGCTGGGAAATATGGCCCCCTCCACTCCTCAAAATCAAATCTACAGATGACAAATAAATGGTTCAAAACAAGTTTTAACTTTAGTTTTTTTTACTTTATGGTTAAAGTTCAATCTGATATGTACTTTGGGTCTAAAATTTTTAGCATGTTAATGAATCCTGGCTTTTCCACAGTATGTATGGGCATATCTTTTGCAATATACATCGCAACAGCGTTTATCGCCTTCCACCGTGCCCATTCTTATCATATGGCACTAAGGCATTAACAGAAAAGTCGACTTCAAAGGCACAAGTTGCATTAGTTCCGTTTTTGGCACTCGTGTGTAAAATAAGTAATAAAATCGATTTTCATAAAAACACATTATCCTGAACTGTAAATTTGAATTAATCGATAAAACTGATATATTCCACCTCTATTGTCATTGTATTATCTTGTTCTGACTGGCATCTGGTAGTAAGTAATGCTCTACTTCTGCCACAAGAATGTGGTAATGCACCTATATGTGACGGTACAATCAGGCGCCAGGGATCTTCAAAAACCGGCTTCCATAAATGAAAAATTGTTACATGCATTGTTACTATTGCATATTTTATGCTCCAGAGCTTCAGATGTTATTGACAACAAATATTTAAAGCTTATAAATCTCTAATTTTGTTGGAGGCAATATGATGTTTCTGTGTTTCTCCATCTTCCAGAATCACAACTTCCATATTCCTTACTTTACCCACCACTACAAGAGACACATTAATGCTTGGGTTTATGCAGCATCAACAAAAACAGTAATGGGTTGTTTTTGCAGCTGACTGTCAATATATGTCCTGTATAGACTGGGAAGTGTTTCCATACAACATTACCGTTTTACGCTTACAAAAATTCTCTGAAATTTTTTTTAAAAAAGTATTTACCAAGCCATGCAATCTTATTACTTATAGTGCTTGATGAAGCTGAATGTCTTAATTCCTCCTTTTGTAATGGACTGTCAAGACACTACAAAGTTCTGTACACAATGTACACTTCAAAAAATGCTCACATATCAGCGGCACAAAATGCACTTACCAGCCCCCATGTCAACCTCACCCTTGCTAAACATGCTAAAACATTTCTTGTTTCTAGGATTTTGATGTTGCAAAGCAAAAGTATAAACTGACTGATTGCTTGTATAAAATAATGTTTATCTTCAGTTACAAACCTGTACATTTAAATTTAAATTTTGCTTCAACTTAAACTTAAACATTTCCTTGAGTAGCTGCTCACTTAGTGTCAAGTACTAACGTTATTCCGTGCTGAGGCCCTTTTATGCGGGGGTGGGGGGTGGTGGCGATGGATTAGCTAATTTTATACAACACAGCAGTTGACCAATCTTGGCGAAAGTAGCGGTGGACTACCATGATCCCAAACCCATAACTTTATTATAATACATGAATCACACACTGATGGGCCATAAAAAATTTCAAATGGGCCGGATTCGGCCAGCGGGCTGCTGGCTGACCAGGCCTGCTGTAGGCTTATGGCATAACTCGAAAAAACATTTTATTCTCTCTGTGTCTTCAAATATACTGACCGTAGTCGAATGATCAAGTTTCTTGAAAGCTAAAAAGCTTTAATGTTACCTACAGATATAACAAAAGACAAACTTCTTTAACAGAAAAGAGATTCTGAAGTAGTTAGCTAGCCACAGGTATGAATGACAGTGATTCATGCAGGGGTTACTAAAATTCATTTACGGCAGTCGGAGGTTACTCTGAGTAACTTTAAAAATATGGGTAAATTAGATCAAACAATGTATAATGCTGTAAAATGCTCAGTCTACATTCTAATAAGGTATGGCCCTCAGAAAAAAATAACTGCTATTGCGTCCTATGGAAAATAAAAATGTTTCGAAACCTTTGGCCTCACAACAGAAATACAAAGGTGTGAATATTAAAGAACTGACTATAAATACTTGCACTAAGAATTTATTTCCAGTTAATATACAGTACATATAATTACAACACTGGGTTATTTGTGCTTCTCCAACCACATATCCACAACTACACCTAAAAATCCTTACACAAATATGACATAAAATAGCTGAGCATTATGGTTTTGTGAAATATACCTCAAAGAAACTAGCTTTTTTATGGGTATAGGGGGGAAAAAAAATGGTATTATGGGAAAAAAAAATTAAACCATTCAAATATTTCTTATTACATGACTAATATTGTTGGTTATTTTCCATTATGGCCAATTGATCTGTTTTACAATTCAAAGGCACAAGTTGCATTAGTTCCGTTTTTGGCACTCGCGTGTTTTACATTTTCCAATTTACATTTTAATTCTTATTTGTCATAAATATTTAAGAAATACGAATCAAAAGGTGATTCCAAATTTTGTCCTCTAGTTTTCCTCTACACTATGAATTCAAATGATGTAAATGAACTACTTTGAGGTATAGGCAGGAAATATAGTCAGATTTCCCCAGGGTACAGAGAAGAAATGTTATTTGTCTCTTTGGTACGTTCATAAATGAAACGGAGTACTTGATTGTAGCATGTAATATATTGAGTGAATGTGCACAAAGCGGAGACCAAGCATGATATGAGCAGATAACCGACTGGATTCCATCACAGGTCACATCAGTGTTAGCAGAATGGTTGACATACTCTTAATTTTGGTAAGGCTAGATTGCCAGAATTAAACGGTGAGCCACTTAGACCTATTTTAAGACCTACCTCACCTTTTCATCCATCCAATCACTGCTTAGAAATCAATGCTAGTTGCATTTCAGCTATTCAGTAACAAGCATGAAAAGTACGAGACAGATTTTTAAAAGACAGATAAAAAAAAAGCCAAAACAAACTTAATAAAATAGCCTTGGATTATTTTGGATTCTGTGTGATAAACCCTTGAATAACCTTGGATTATTCTGAATTTTGTGTGACACGCTTTTTTCCCCCAATTTGCGCAAACTGATTTTTTTTCAGCACATTTGTAGTAGGAAACATGAACTAATTTAACTGAATAATAAGGGGTGTGACATCACATGCACAACGTGGACATCATCAGCGCAGTGCATTATCTTTGACGCGGTGGAAAAAGCTGATCACATTTTGCTCACATCTTACTAGTTCTATCAGTACACAAACGGAATGTAAAAGGCTATTTTGAACTATTCGTATTTGACTGTTTCATAATGACATAGGTTGCCATCTGACACGAGAGGGGAAGTCTGAATATCTCGAAACATATGGAGTGTTGTTTGTTTTGTATGTTTTTTGAAAACATCGTTTATTTTTCTTAACGGTAAAACATCTGCTTCATAACACCGTCGGCTATAATGCTACAAAGCGACACGCGACTTCGGGATCACCAACAACTGAACATATATTCCCTTATAACTAAACAGATATTAGACAACCAACGTAGTGCTAAAGCGTAAAATTCTACTTTCACATGGCGTGTCAAGCAATATAAAATACTTCCTTAATACTGTAGCTTGATATTTGCTCTACAACTACAAGCCGTGCATAAACAAAAGTCATCCCTTTGGATTGCCTCAGCCTTTCAGTATAAATCACCCAAAGCCCGCTCCTGGAGTACCTCTGGAAATACTTCCAGTACTTGCATTGTGTTGAGAGTACAATTGTGTCACCTACCTGCCATACCTACGAAGACAGTGAGCACAAAGCACATCAGGAAAACTCCAAACACCAGAGCAAAATGCCTTCTGGTGAGAGTGTAAAGACGCATAGGTGCTATCCTACAACAGACATACACAGGGATGCTTAAACGTATATGTAACGTTTAATAAAGTATGTGCATTGGCAACCGTCAGTGTGTAGCTAGCTACCATTTTATAAAAGGTAGTAAACAAGGCAAAGAAACATCTAGGTAACTAGCTATGACAGCCAAACTGCACGAAAATGAGGAATTAAAGATCTGCAATGTGTGTAAAAAGAATGCAATAATGTTCTTCAGACTTACATGTCCATTACGTTTGATTTACTCACTCGGCAAACCGAACACATAAAAGTTTTCTGTGATACAGCATTTCCGCACACATCGGCTCGGCAGAGCTGGTGATTCGTACACAGCCTACGCACTTGAAACCTATTCAAAATAAAAGTCCTGCCCCATGACGATTTTTCACATGCTAAAAATCTATTTATGTGTTATGTGTTTGTTTTTTATTGAAAATATTATTTTCTATCTTTTTCATTAAACTTTGATCCTCACTTGTATCAAGTAATTGTAGATAAGATATCACAAATGTAATCCTAAAAAAAAACTGTACTAAGGGTCTTCTATATGAAGGGCTGTTTAGGAAATATTTCAGACTTCTGTTACAGAAACACATTTGAAACACACACATGGGTTTGGAAGGGATGACACAGTTATGTCGTGAACTACTGTTTATTATTGAACGGAACAGATTACTGTTGGCCGTAACCACACCGCGGTAAAACAGAAAAATAACAGAGCCCAACTACAAGCTGCTCCCTAGCCTCTCATACTCGCTCTCTCCCCACAGCCACACACGCAAGCCTATGGAAAGCCGTTTGAGCATTTATTCTGATATCCTTGATATCACGCTAATTTCCCTGCACTAGTTTACATGTTGGCCGCACTAGTTGGACATTTTGGTGCACTAGTTTGCGACTATGCCGTACTAGTACTGCAAAAATGCTTACTAGTCAAGCATCTTCATCAACTAGTTAACTAGTGGGCCTGAAATGTGCTGCACACGTGATCTTGTAAAGCTTAAAATGCCCACTGGTAGCTCTAGTGTTTGCCAAAATGTCTACTAGTGACACTAGTAAAGGTCTAA
>JBBPDE010000128.1:17354151-17369603 GCA_037974605.1 Nannopetersius ansorgii
ATACTTCATTTGCATGCTTTGTTTGGGGTCGTCACTCAGGTGCTTTATCTTTAGATCTAAGCACTGCCCCTAAATGTATATAAGCCACAATGAAATGGTGGCACTTCACTTTATAAGGGTCTATAAGATGGCTGGTTGTGATAAAACTGCTGGGGAATTTGTAAGTCTTTATCAAAAGAATCACCCTCTTGATAAAGACGACATGCCTCTTTCATTTTGGGGCAGGAGCTGTAATTCCACCTTGGGGTTGTCATCGTAAATCTGAAAATAATTTATTGCTCTGTTTTTTAAAACTTTAATTGAAAAGAAAATGGACAATGGTTGTTTTAAAACTATTTATGAAATATTAATCCTCAACAATCTGGAAATAAATTATGTACTGAACAGTAAAACACAAGACATCATACATCAACGTTGTGCCCAATCTTATATGACTAGAATGCTATTCGTATATCATAGCATTTGCTAAAAACCTGTAAAACTACTGTAACTATCTCTGACTTAGTTCCAACTTGTTCTAGGTGGTGTTAGAAACATTAACATCTTTAATTTTGAAAGAAAAAAAAATAGTGATACTTTTTCTGAGGGGTCTCTTCTGGACAAAGTTTTTTAGCAGCTTTCATAATGGTCACCAGGATGAGTGAACATTGCCAGGAAGTTGTCAGAATATGCAGCTGCATGATTGGCTTAAATATATTTAATAATATTTAATAATAACCACATTTATTGAATTAAATATCAAGCAGGAAAAATACTTGCTTTTTCTTTATACAATTTGTGTTTAAAGTTACAAGTGTGCTTAATTGGTAACATATAATTGGCAACATATAAGCATTGTAGATGTGTGCTTTATTCATACCTGAGGAAAATGAGAAATTGGCTACTTTTGTGGCATGGTTCACATAAGATTTGTTTCTGGCAGTAAAAGTTTGGTATAAGACATTTAGATGTTGTGTACAACTTTTTCATATGGGTTACTACGTTTATGTGAAATATTTTCATTCTGTAGCAGCACAAAAAATATTTCAGCATCAATAAATGGCAGTCTGTTCAACATGTAAGTAACATTTTCCCACAGGAGGCCAACCTGGAGGCCAACCTTGACTTGTTACAATTAATAATAATATTAGGCTGTTTTAAAATGTACAGTGTCTTACTGAAAGGTTGTAATGATGAAATGCAGTTTTAACAATACAAAATATAAAATATATTTTGTATAGCTTATATAATCTGATAAGCATGAACTATGTAGAACAGTTCATTTCTTCATGCTTTCGGAATTCAATGTATTATATTAATGCTACATAAAAAAATAATGTTTTGAACTTTAAAGCAGTCTGATGTCGCTGTAGATGTGTAGTGTATTTTCATACTGCATACTCCGGTTAATGGCATATTTTACAGTGAAAAATAACCTCATGCGATGACATCAAGAAAAAACAATTCGCTCGTTGTTGAGAGTGAAATTGAAAGACGGTGAAGTGAACACCGCGTGCACCATCTAGTGTTGTTCTAACGCCCTTACAACTTCACCCCTTCTCTTACGTCAGCATGCAGCGACGGATGTAAATTCCAGACGACATTAAACTGACTCTTTCTCTCTCGGATGTAAAGTAATTAATCCCTTTATGTGTTTGTGTTATTGTATATGATTGTTGCTCTCATTTACTAATTTACGTTGTATTTGACCTCAAGCTATGACTGCACCAAACTCACAGGAGAGGCGAGCTTGCTGGGGAGCTCGAGATGAATTGTGGAAGTGCCTGGACTACAATCAAGACAACATTACCGCTTGCGAGAAATATAAGAAAGAGTTCGAGGTTCATTGTCCTGCTCAGTGGGTATGTATTCGTGTTAATCAAGTAGGTGTACTATTTTACAGAACTTGCATAGTATGTTTAATAAGGTAGAGTTTTAGCAAAGTTTTACTCTCTTCGAGCCAGTGGCAGCACAGCAGTATCAGGTAACGGCTAGTACTCAGTGTGTGATACAAGCTGTCTTAGACAGATGACATATTTATCTGTTAATAGTTATTGACGTGTTTGTTAAATGTATTTTATTGGTTAAGTGTGTACTATATTGCAATGACAGGTGAAGTATTTCAACAAGCGAAGAGACTTTCTGAAGTACAAGGAGAAGATTGAGAATAAGGGATATGAACCTGCTGAAAGGTCATCAAAATTATAGAACATTGCACTGTATTTAGGCAGTAAACTGAATTACTTCTGCTGTGGCTTCAGTGCCTAACAGTGAACATGCTGACCAACATGCTATGATGGGATGTAAAGTACAAATGTAAATGTGTTTGCTGTAAATAAATGAAATATTTTACATAGATTCAGGAGTGATTTTATTGATATGGTTGTGAAACAGTTCCAGGTATTTACAGAGATGCATGATGTTTACATGTGTGACTGTTTAAATGAACTACAGAAGTATATAAAGTAAAACAATGCAATGTGATTCATGTTTCTTCCAACATTTTCTTATCCTAAAAGTACAGTATATGGTTTACTGATTCCACTTTTCCACATAGTTGCTCACAAAGTACTTAAATAAAATCAGAATGCACAGAAGAACTCAGTAAATTTATTAGTGAATCTGTTTTATAATGCAGATTTTTACATTCAGTTGGTACAACCCCCCCAGATTTATGCTGTTTGCTGTATTCTCCTTTTTTACTGAATGGATATGTTGTAAGCTGTTGTATAAAGAAACTAATGAGGCTGAACAACATATTTAATTGCAATTTTTCTGACCAATGAGGTGACTGTGATTTAAATGCAATTACTTTTGATCTTTGTTTTCCTTAAGAAGACCAGCATACCTATCTTTTCAGAAAAGAGGCTCGAACATTGTAGGTCCTGTGTGCCAGATTTTCAGTTTACAATCTCAGCATTATTAGGTTAATTTTCCCCCTCTTAAACTTGGCCATTTTTTAAATTTCTTCATAATTACATTAAGATGTGAACAAAGTCATTCAGAGTGGTTGGATGAGAAAAACTTCCTTCTAGAGAACTATTCACAGTCGTTGATGGGAACTCAGTGAGTTCCAAAAATGAACTTGTAGCAAGTTATTAAACAATACACTAAGAAATAAATTGCCTGATGCATGACACATTGTACAGCAGTTTTGAGAACTTTTTGGCCTTAAACATTTTATGCATTACCATATATAGTTCACTTTTTTGCCACCAATGTTACATGTTAAAATTCATAATGTATAGGTTTACTGATGTTTTTTTATTCACTTTGTGATCCCTGTTTTTAATCAACACTACTGTAAAGAAATCCTTTTAAGTCATTAAGTCTACAATGCAACATTCCACACCAAACCACTCTGAATTACTGTTGCATGTGAATTATTCAAAAATCTGTGGAAGTCCCTTTTAAGACAACATAACCTAGGACATTGAAACTTGTGATATGAAAATTTCAATATAAAAACATTTAATTCAGCCATAGCAATTCATGTCTTTTTCCACCTCTACAGTTTGAAACACAAATAAACAACACAATCCTACAATGATCAGTAATTTCAAGAACTGGTAACATTTTCTTTTTATGCTAATTCTGTGGTTTGTGTCCAGTGCTTTCAAACTCCCTGCGTTCACTATGGTATTGCAACTGTGCACTTTACACAAGAGGAGCACAAACTGAGCCCATAACGGGAAAATAAAAACATGCCTCATTTGGCTCACATTCAGAATGTCCTCAATTTGTTTCTGTCAAAAAATGGTACTTGTGGCTACAAGCTGCCAGTTGCATTTCTCATTACAGCCCAGGTAGGGAACTCAGTCAGTTGGAAAAGGGGTACACCCCATGTGGTTATGGCCAGCATGACAACCAAAACTCCAATCAGATTCACCCCAAAACCAGCTTTAACCTGCAGAAAATTGAGACACAACAGAATAGATAAATTGTATGATCAAGTAGCATTGTCTAGTTTACATTTGTAGCACACATTCCATGTGCAAGAGAACTTGAGCATAATAGCCAGAGTTATATAATACAGTAGGAGACCAGTGTAATTGGCTTATGATGTCTCACCATGTCGCTGATCTGCACGTGTCCATAACTGAACACAATGGCGTTTGGCGGGTTTCCAACGGGCAGCATTACACCAAACGAAACGCACATGGTGGCTGGGATGAGAGTGTGCAAGGGGTTTATCTGTAGGGTCTCTGACTGACCGGGAAAGAGAGATCAAAAGCTGATTTAGAGGCCACTCAAAACATGACTTAGAAAACATAATTTTTAACTCTGTGACTGTGCCTGCAGTTATAACAATATCTTAAACATGTTACATATACAGGCATATGCAAAAGTTTGTGTGCCCCCCTTTTTTTATAGATTCTCCACATTTCAGTGCTGCAGTATTCCTTTAAACTGATGTTCAAACTATTTTAATGTATAAGTATTTAAATGTTTTCAGGAAATGTATAAACTAAATGAATAAAATTAAATTTATGAACTAAAAATGACAGTTTTTACAAAATCATCTTTATCCCAAAGTAAATGTTTTGTTTATTCATTATCCAAGTCACTTATCCTAATCAAGAGACATTCAGGGGGATGTTGGAGTTCTTTCCAGCAGTCACAAGGCAGGATGTCGTAAGTCCATTGCAGGGCAGACAGACAGACGAACATACTCACCCTTAGTGGAAATTTAGCCTATCCAATTCACCTGATATGCAAGTCTTTGGAATGTGGGAGGAAATCCACACAGACATGTGGAGTACATGCCTCACCTCACCTGCCCCAGCCAGGAATCGAACCTAGGACCTCCTTGCTAAATGTGCATACTCATGTATACTCATACAGTGAGGGAAATGTGTGATGATTCTTGGCAGTTTGTACCTGGTGTAGACTTTTGTAGTAACCTTGTAGCTCTAGTGCAAAGGAGCAAACTTTAGACACTAAGTATGTCTTGGTTGACTGTGGCATGAGAGAAGAGCTATTACTTTAATTATTATTTGAATTTTAATGAGAAAGGTTGTCCTTTTTTAAATGGATCCAATAAGGCATGGGTTACGAGAGGTGGGTGCCAAAAGAGCTTCTTGGGTTCAGTGAAAGATGTATGTTATAACCTTCAGTTTTCCAATACAATTTGATCATCTGTTCTCACCGAGGTGCATAAGAACAATACCATTCTATATTTTTCAATCTGTCTTTTGTGTGTCCTCACCAGTGCAGAAAGGATGGGGAGGAACACTGTGAGTGTAGCAGGATTGCTGGCAAACTCAGTCACTGCTGACACAAGCAGACAAGCCAACAGCGTGACGGCCCACGGGGGCAGTCCACTCATAGGTTCCAGTTGCCGGCCAATCCACATGGACAGACCTGATACCTGCACAGATAAATCACAGAAGAATATAGTTACCTTAAAAGTCATGAATCACAAAAATCCACCATTGTTTGCAAAACGATATAAATGTCACAGATATATTCTAGGAAATATCAGTACCTTACACCCTGCTGCCAGTGCATAACCCCCTCCAACCAGAATGACAATCTCCCATGGCATCAGTCTCAGAAAATCTTTCCAGGTGATCATGGGTGCCAAGGGGTCTTCCTCAACATCCTCGTCCTCTTCAGCTGTAGATGGCAATGTTTTCAGCAAGTAAACAGTAATTGTGTGTTAAATTGCATAGTGCAATTATTTTCATTAAGAAGACCAGCACCAAATGTGATCTATGTACATAACCCCCCAAACAAAGGGAACTCAAGTGTAGCACAGGCTATGAGAAACCTAAATGTGCATTCTGAACCCAAAACAAACTAAAAAAATATTTGAAAAGATTTTTAAACACAGCCCTAATGAGAACAAGGGTGTGACATATTAAGCTATCCCAAATTGCATCTGGATAAACCTAGCAATTCATATTAGGGCTTATGTGGCTTGCCTGATGATGGCTGGTGGCTGAAGAGTTAGGGTCTTGAAAAGTAATACTGTAAGTTCTGACCTTCGCTTTTGCTAGAGAATGGAGATGGCCAGGGCTTGCGTGCAGGGATGAGAAAGAGGAGGAAGCCCAGCAATACGGAGACTGTGGCATCAGTCCTGTAGCCTTTCCTGCAAGGCAGCATACATTTAATTCCAGTGTAAATTTCTTGTTTGACTTGTTCCATTTTCTCTTTAAGAAACCAGTATTGAGATGCCCAATTGGAAATGCAACATAAGTGAGATTATAAACAAATAAGTGTACTACAGATGTAGCTCTTTTACTCTACAGAAAGCATGATAATATGAGTGTACAGGGTTTTCACACACTTCTCAAACAGGGATGTCCAGCCAGGAACAAATCCTGGTTCTCTTGTGAACCACAGGAGTGTCATTAGAATGAAGAACAAACCAGTCACAACCTCAGGATAGCTGTTGGGCAGCAAAGAAGAAATAGTTTTTAGAAGTAGAACTGCAACTACATTGAAGATAGAGCAGTGAGAGGCATCCTAATGGGCACCTGAAGATTGTGTTTTACCTGATGGGTCCAAGCTTCTGGTACTCCTCAAGAATTCGTTTCTCTGAGAGGATCTCGCGTCTAGTTTTGCGTTTCTTACTCCAAGAACAAGTTTCTCTGAAACTGAGAGTTTTGTTTTGAATTGATTTTTTACCAAAGAGACAACTGTGGTTAAACCAATACATTAATCATTTTATTACATCATTTTGATCATACATCTGAACCAACAGCTTTTCAGGAATTATTGCTTATAGATTGTTTACAGTTTTGTGGTACAAACAATGTATGCAAAAGTGTGGGCACCCAAGGTCAAATTACATGTTTTTGAAGTAAAAAATAAAGTACACATTCTCAAAGAATGTTTGGACAATAAAATGCACAATTACTCTTCCTCTAGGGCAGTGGTCCCCAACCTTTATTTCGTCACGAACCGGTTTAAAATAATATTTTCACGGCCCGGCCTTTAAAAGAGTAATAATAAACGAAAATCCAATGTGTACTCGCAGCTTTATTAACAGCATTTTCATACAAGTTTTTTTTTTATTTATTTTTTCTGTGCAGCCCGCAGACCGGTCCGGGGGTTGGGGGCCACTGCTCTAGGGGATGAAAATGGTCTGTGCAAAATTTGAGACATTGTTTTGTTAAACTTAACATTTTAATTGAAACAACAAATTGCAGGGAAGTGCTATGTTAAAGTTTGCTTCATAGAGGAGGTGTTAGCTTATTTTTCAAAAAATATATATAACATTTGCATGTGACTGTGTAAAATCCAAATGGCGTTTTTTCTTACTTGCATCCAAGGAACAAGCAGTGGAGCCAGATCCAAGTTAATACCAGCATGATAAGAGCAATTGGCAAGCTAAAGATGAACCATGTGCCAAAGTTGATGACTTTTGCCTCGGGGTATCGACTGAAAGTGAGGATGAATAGGGTTCCATGTTATTGAAAGACATCAATAAGCATAATGCAATTAATGGAAAAAAATAAAGGCAGTACGACATAATTTGCATTCAGATACGTATCATTTTTCAAAGTTTTACATTGTATATATCTGTAGTTTGAGGTTTAGCAAAAACATGAGGTTTCGTCTAAAAGGGAATGATTTAAATCTTAATGTTCTGCATTTTATGCAAATCCACAAAATAGATTCAAGATACTTTATTTGTCACATGCAGTCATACAAGTACAACACACAGTGAAATGTATCCTGGATAACCTTTCCAAGAATTTGTCTCTCATTTTAAGCAAACTTGGCCTAGTTATAATCTCTTACGGACAAAACGAATAATTACTTTGCTTGAGTAATGTATTTGAAAGCAGACAGTGCTTTCCTTACACTTTGAAGCAGAACCATGGTACTGATCAGTGACTACTGCTTTTTTATATTAAAGGAACTTTCCCCTAATTGTAGGTCCCTCAAATGAAAGTACAGGGTCTTGTTAACAAAGAGCCTAAAGGAAGATAATCAAGCTCCTTATAATATAAGATTTGACATGACATTGGTTGTGTGCTAGTATGGCAAAACAACTTACAAAAGCAAAAGTTTTATTTCTTGGTCATTTTTATCTTATATATACAATTTATATGAAAACGTAGGAAAACCCAACTGGTGAAAGCTAAAATTGACCTTGCAAAATGTATTCATTCAACAACAAGGGAAACATACTTATTGAATTGTTCTGCGAAGATGAGGTTGGTGGAGGTGCCTGTAATGGTAATGAGGCCACCAATGGTGGCTGCATATGTGATGCTGAGAGACAGGCACTTGCAAATCATGTGGTCCCTCTTGGTGGGGTACAAAGAGTCCCTCCGAATCTTGGGTTTCTTGGGTAGAGAAATGTCAATTGCAGCCTGAAAAATGCAAACAAATGCGATTTGTTTTATAATCGGAAATTTAAGGTCATAGCACTGCCTTGCTCAGCTGTGTTGATGTTTCACCTCAGGTAAATATCCATTAGTCTGCTTTGGAAGGTCGGGCCCCAGACCTGGCTTCAGTGCAAGACCATTGGCTTCCTGTATTACAGAGAAAGAAAGCTGGAGTGTGGGGCACAACTGTAATGACATTTTATCATCATTCAGATGATGTCATGTGCCTTACCTCAGGCAATGTGCAGAGCTCTGGTTTTTCACAACTGCAGAAATGAACAAAGACAAATGAGAAAATATAGCAAATAAACATAGTGGTAAAGACAAAAAAAGAAAAAAATACTTACCTGTCTTTATGGTACAGAAGCTCAAGTTGATTCTTATTTAAAGTGTCCTCTTTATCTGCAAATATGATTAAAGTGTACCTTATAGACTAGCTCAACAGGTTGCAAATTGATTAAACAATGAATATACGCATAAAATCTTTATGCAGATGTTGGTCTTTTTATGATAATGCTCTTTGTTGTTCTGTGTGAATGATGAAAGGGCTTTGTGTTACCGCTTTCATCCTCTTGCGTTTCCCCAGTGTCAGAGTCATCATGGGAATCAGCAATGCCAGTATAGATGAGCTGCTGGAGCACAGCTTCAGCAATGGGCATCACCATAGCAGTGGTGGAAGTGTTACTCAGCCACATTGACAGGAATACTGTGCAGCACATGAACCCCAGCACCAACCTATAACAAAGCAAGCTGAAAATCAAATTAAAGCATCCACACAATGTTGCCCTGTAATGCATCAACTTGTCCTGTATTGTTCCTTGTTCTAAAAGTAGTCTGGACTAAAACACTTTCTACTCGTGTCACGAAAGCTGGAGGCTAAACTAAACTAATGTATATGTGGTGATTTTTGTGACTTTGCTGAGTGTTATACTACTTATGTTAAACTGAATTAAACTCTTATTTCAATAAATCCAGGAAAATGTGTTTTCCCCATATTATATGCTCTGTAACCAGTGGCGCAAAAATGGGGTATGCAGTATATGCGGTGCATATGGGCAAACTGGGGGTGGGTATGCGCTAAACAAGGGAGGGACAGAAAAAAGATAATTGGAATTTATGTTTTAAAAATGTTCTTTTAAATCATGGCCTTGCTCTAAACTGTTTAAAATATTTAAGAAATGTAGTGCCTGGCCAGTAGATGCTATGACCAGCAATGCTACCGTGACTGGGATGGTGGGGGTTGGGAATTTGTTGCATACCCCCCAAAAAGTGAGTAGTTGCGCCCCTGCCTGTAACACTCATATACAAAAAAAGAATGACAAGATGTCCTAGGTGTACAACGTAACATGTGTTGTACATTCCAAGAAGAACAGGTTTGTTCAGACGGTCTGTCATGGTTCAGAAATCAGAACCAAATGTGAGACTCTGTAAGCATGACTTACATTCCAGGTTTGGCCCCTGCTATCATGACCATGCGGAGGGCGATGCGCTTATGCAGGTTCCACTTTTCAATGGAAGCAGCCAGGCATATAACTCCCATCAGCAAAAGGGTAGTATCCTTGAAGTACTCTGAGGCTACCTGAAAGCACAGATACCACAAGTTTGCCCAGGGCATGACTCAGCCTAGAACTTCTACTGTATATAGGTGCATCTTTGTCTGTGACAGACTAAACTATTACAGACTTAAACTGCATAGTTCATCAACTCCTCTCGCTAAATATTTTAAGTTGCTTTGCCTTTTTCTTTTAAACATCTGTCTTTTAGATCAAATTTTTTTCATGTGGAGTTTCAGTTCTGTTCTTCAGACTGAAGCTTTTTCTATTTTGAAAGGCTTGCTATTTAATACAGTGTTTATCCTGGCAGGCTTACTTGTGTACAACACAATCCCTGGAGCTAAAATAATATTCTGACTTGACTTGCAGTAAAACCCAAGAGACCCGATTCAAACTTTCATGCATTTGACTCATGATCACCTCTGTAATAAGGTAGGTGTTTCTAATAAAGTGGTAAGTAAATGCAAAATGTGTGTAAAATGGCCTGATAGATTTATACCAACATCTCACACACCACCACACAACTACCATGTCACTGTGCTGAGACTGGAACATTTACACCGATCATTTAGCCTACATTTATTAACAGGGTAGAAGGTGGCTGGTGAATTGCCCAGTAACTACAGGCAATAAATGTAAACTTAGAAAGTGGACTTAAATGCTATATCTGTTGCAAAGTCATTGGATCTGAACTGATAGCACCCCTTAATCTTAAATAATAGAACCTCCTTACTCTTAAATAATAGAACCTCCTGAATTAACAGTTTTACCCCTTAAATCATCCTTCATCAGTGCACTTTTCCCCCTTAATTTCCTATATGTCAAAATTAAGGTCATTTAAGGAGCAAAATTAAGGTGTTTGGTTTCGTAGTGATTAGTCCCCAAATTTTTTTCTACTATTTTGCCTTATACCCTGCATGTGCCTCTCTACCATAAACTGGAATCAGAATGATTTTCATTTTCATTTGAAGTAGCCTTCAGTCACTATAAACTCTACTTGGACATCCATCATCCCCACTATATTTCTGAAATTTCCCTTTAACTGAGGGCTGAGGCAAAAAGGAAAAAGAAATAAAATAAAAGTAGAAAAAAACTAAAATAAGTAGAAGGAAACACAGGCAGGGTTAATGCATTGCTCAGCAGACTAAAGCATAAATCAGTGGACTTGCGTAAAAAGAGCATATTTACTAAACACGATTACACAGACTTAAGATAACAGGATGCTTTGTCAAGTTTGCCAATGAGATTTAGTCACATGACAGAATTTTGGCTTACATAATGTGTGTGCAGTTTAATTTGGATGCTATAACAGGCTGGTACAAATGATTGATAGGTGAGTAAGTTGAAAGCCTTTGAGCTTTTAGCCACTGTGATCAACTCTGAATATAGGGTTGTTGAAACAACAAACAATACATTCTTTATTGCGATTTAATGTCAGCAGTGTGCTCATCTTGTGAGGCTGCTCAACTTCCATTACAATATTACTGTGCTTAAAAATAAAAGATACATTTTCAAAGGCTTGCCACCGTATTATATGGTCTGTGTTGTACTAATGATAACAAGGTGCTAAAAAGTTTCTGCTATGTTAGTGGTAAATTTAGGAACTAAAGAACATGTATGATAGTTTTGTTTGGAAAGATAATGTACAGCACATGCAAATGTCCAGTAATATTTAAATGCTTGCATGACTTGTCAAATTTTCACTGTAAAGTACACATACAATACAGAGAACATACTTCTGCACATTAGCTCAATTCAAAATATTAGCCAAAAAATTGTATTTTATAAAAATAAACTATGCCTTGTGCAAAAGCTATGTATCATGTTTATATATAACAATATACTATATATTATATTTAGATAGTAAATAAGATAAATATTATATGTAATTATTATTATTCTTAATCATTCATAAAACCAACAAAAGGCATTCATTTGACATTCATTTGACCAAAGTTAATTATGACTGAATGCCCATATATAACATACTGAATATTTCAATGCAAATATTGTAAAAAAAAAAAAAGTTTTCCATTAAACTGCTTAGAATTCCTTTGCAATGACAGCTTCTTTTTTCCTCTACAGTCTTTTTTCCAAGAATGACTACATCAGGCTAAAATGACCTGAATCTATTTCTGAATCTGTGGACTGTTTTTGAAAGTGGTAGTTTTTAACAGTAAATCATCATGAGCATTATTATTGTTTCAGGTTAAAAAAAGAATCCTGCCAAAATGACGGTATGCATATTTGAATGTAATTTTAGTTTTCAGTGTAGTAACATTTGAGCTCAAGAAATAAAATGCATGTTAATGTTTTCCCTAATATTGTGGCAACAGTTCTTTAATTTTTTAACAGGGCTCTTCACATTCAAATCTCTTTTCCTAAAATGATTCTTTGGGGAACCAAACATGGTTCTTTTTTAGCATTGCTCAAAGAAGCCTTTTGGTTTGCATTTTTGAAGTGTAAAAAGTAATTGCTCAACCTACATGACTTATGGTCATTTTAGAGATTACTTGTGATTAGCTTCAGAGAAAGATTCAAACAACCATATCCTCAATGTATGTCAGTAACAGTAGCCTTCCTAACCCATTACACATAGTCGACCTTTCAATTTATTATGCAATACTTTAATGCCTTTTTTCCAAAACCCTCTTGTACACTAAATGTACACCAGCAATTCTTGTATGTTTATCTGAATGTTACATAGTTTATATACTTTATTTGCAAATCTTACTGTTATTTAATGCCAAATACACTTTAATATATCTGAGATACCCATGTTGAACACTTTTATTAACCAGCCATACAAAGTACATTCCCCATTGCTTCTTGTAATAATACAGGTGTGCACAGCAGTGCTTCTTAGATATGCTGCTGAGAGAATTCACAGAAGGTCAAGACCACATGACCAGAACGCTACAGTAATGTACTCTTACACAAGCTCATCGGAACCTCTCACACACACATAAGACCTTGCCTATTTGTCTCTGAGATTCTGAACATAAGAATATCTACAAATTCACTGTATGTCATTGAAAGCAAATCAAGATTTGACTTCTGAAAAGCTAAATACACTTGTCCTGGCTCCTAAACCCTTTCTAAATGCCTACTGCTGTTAGGTTCTGGTACTCACTTCATATCACAAAGGAACATAAATCCTGCTAATTTCAACTAACCTATACCAAATGACTACACTGACCCTTTATTGAAAAGGGCAGTTCTGTTTTCAAAATCACCACTGTAGAATACCAAATAAGTAAGTAAGCCTTAAACCCAGTACTGTGTTCAATATGTGAAACAGGAAAGTTGTCTTACCTCACTTGATTTGAGGACCCCGAACAGCGGGTACAAGAAGGCTGGTACCAATGCAGCTGCTCCCAAAGGCACAGCTTCCGATACCCAATACACTGCTGTCACAATCAGCACATAGGCACAGGATGATTCCTATAGAAGGAGGTGCACCAATACATAGTAGGTCAAGAGACTGGACGCTGCAAGCTCTCTTTCAATACCTCTGCAACTGCAGTGTAGTGATATTCCTGCGTATAATGCATCACAATATAATTTTTTGGTAGATGATGTCTTCACAGAACTTAATATTTCACGAATATGTCACATTACAGTCAAAGAAGGGGAGGGGGGATCTTTTGAATAATTATATAGAACAACCACTTTTGATTCCCTAAAAAACACTTGGACAGTCATTTAAAAAATCTATTGAGACATTCATTAGGAAAGCAAAAATGTCTCATCATTTCAAATAACCCCTCTATTCTTTGAAATGTGTTAACATGTTTCAACTTCATATTTTAAATTGAACTCATCTCTGTGTCATTGTCTGTCTGTGACAGACAATTGTGTATGTTACGACAGTAACATACACAATTTTCTACAGGAGCAAGTTTTCTGATTCTGATTTTTCACTTCCTCTAGGTTAAGTTGGTGGTACACTGAGCTAGAACTGTTTGATTGTGCAGGAAAAAACTGACCTATACTGAGAATAGCTCAATTACTTATCACACGACTAGATGCATCTACAGATTTCATTAGCAAATAAAGTCTGACATTTCTTTCCTGGTGTGCCAATTCATTCATCTGGCTTTCAGTGTGCATGACTGCTGGACTAGAGTAGGGTGGACGTTAGTCAGGTGATACATATTCATGTATTAATCATATTTCATAACAGGCTAAAAGCAGTCAAGCAGCATTAATAACCAGTAATATATCCTATAGTCATAAAGGTCACTCAGTAAACATGGTTATCTGTTGAATATTACCCTGTGAATCTATGACTAACTGTACAGTTACTTGTCTTTACTTCACACCTCTCTCTCTCTTCATCTACTTTGGTACATGAATATTGTTAGTGGACATTGTTTCACATCTCTTGCTGGGCTCAAAGGTGAAGGCACGCTACAGTAATGTGCATAGTTGGCAGATTAACTCCAGGCAGGCACATGGTGTTTTGCTGGGCTCTAATCTGCTTGTTGCTCAAGGATATCAGTCCATTCAGACACTATGGATTTCCATTAAGTGGTCTGACCTGGACCCTTTTTGGTCTTGCATGAATGAACTTGTTTTAGCTGAGTGAAGAAGCAGGCTCTGGCTTCCTGGTCAGCTCTTATCCGTGTCTCACAAAAACGAGGCGATGAGAATTCATATTTTCAGAGAATAGTTTCTAGAATATTTTGTTACTGGAGGAATAACATTTCGATTTTTGTTGTTTTTAATTTTTACACTATTGAAAATCACCAACTGCCCTTTAGATTGCATTGAAATCCTAATAAACAACCCAAAAGCACTGGTCCAAAATCTTTTGGCAAAAAGTACTTTCATTATAAGTTTTCTCCTTGCAGCATAGGAACTATGAAGTTTTGTTTTTTGACATTGATGTCATACCATGTCATTATGCCTGAAAAAGAATCCTGCTGTATTAATGTTCAGGAAGGTAATATACACATTTAAATTATGTATTTTTAAATCAGCTTTAAGTTTTGAGTATGCATTTCCCAAAAAACAAATATGTTGTAGCTCATCAAAATTGTAACTTTTCAGGAGAAAAAAAACACATTCTTAACTTAAAATGGAAGCTAATGTAAAACTATTCTAAAGTCATTTGTTTTCTATCTGTTTGGACATCATGAAGACATAACACGACATAGCTGGATACCATGTTTTAGTACTTCAGATGTTAAAGTGGTTGATTTAGTCTAGATGCCTACATGCTGTCTTTCTAATAGACATTACATGTCATGCCAGCCTTGTGTGCACACTGTAAATGGTGCTTTAACTTAAAAGCATGCAAACACATTGCTTTGGCTCAATCAAGTAAAGGTTATTCAATAAAATTAAGCTTGTTTTTATTTTGAGCAACTTAAGCTTAAATGTATTAAGTACATTCACCTGATCGATTAGAGGAACAGTTTAAACTTATTGAAATTTACAGTGCAATTCTAAAGAACCTACACTACCGGTCAAAAGTTTTAGCACACCCCAAAGTTTCAAGCTTTATTTAATTGAATTTCAAATAGTTCAGGTCCAATGAATAGCATGAAATGGTACAAAGGACAGTGCT
>JBBPDE010000128.1:17369703-17379766 GCA_037974605.1 Nannopetersius ansorgii
GCTCTCTCTGTCTCGCTCTCTCTGTCTCGCTCTCTCTGTCTCGCTCTCTCTGTCTCGCTCTCTCTGTCTCGCTCTCTGTCTCGCTCTCTGCAGGAGAGCACACACCCTAACTGTGTTGTTCATACTCACGTGTGCTTTGGTTTACGTGACCCTACTGGAAGAGACGCCACAAGACACAGCCTACAACACTAAGAGGTGAGTTTAAGTGCGTCTGTGCAACACAGGCCCTGTTTAAAGCATGAAGTGTAAGTGTGTGTGTGTATGTAAACACTTACCCTGTTAGAGGGCATAATTCTCATTGTGTCAGTGTGACACTGACCTGCCTGGAGGACAGAGTTCCAACAGGCCAGTTGGGTTGATTGCATTTCTCTGAACGTTAGATAGTAGAAGGCATGTAGTCCCTCAAATTATCCACGTTGTTAGCCCAATGCTGCCCTTGACTGTAGGCGGAGCTAAAAGTGGCGTGGACAGAAATAGGATGAGTAGGCAGGGCTGGGTGGGGCTGGGTGTTCTCATCAGAAAGTGGCTGCTGCTTAACAGGATTATCTGTGGTCAGCGTCTGCTATAGATTACCGAGTTCAGAGGACTGGCCTCACGATCTTGCATATGCAGTGTTCTATAAAACCTTGTTTACCTGTAACATGTTGATTATTGTTTGTGAATAACAGCATAAACAGTAAAGGTCTGTGGTGTTACGCCTCGCTAAACAGTTTCATGGCCTGAAACAACATGAGTAATGACAAGCAGCTGTTATTTTGTGCTCTGGATGCTGAAAAAATGTCATGCTTGTAGGAAAACCCTCACTGCAGTTTATCACAAATACCAAGTGATGAAAAGTAACAGAATGACTTCATTTGGAACACACAGATTGCTCATGAATGCAGTTTCTTTGTATACCCCTCAGGGCATGCGTAAACACACACGCACACACCACTGTGCTCTCAGCTATCATTTCTATTTAATATATTGAAGCAGTGTGAACATATCTGTGTTTCAGAGGGATAGTGGCAAGTATTCTGGTGTTCCTGTGCTTTGGAGTAACACAAGCCAAAGATGGTCCTTTCTCCCGACCACATCCAGGTAAGAGCAGTACAGGACGTCTGGGACAGATTTTATCAGAGGTGAAATGAAATTTTGAGCTGATGCCAGTAACCAGTATCTGATGATGCCCAATGTGTACATGTTTTTTTATAGAACATGATGCTAAGGCTAATTTTATTAGCATTAGAGAATTATTTACTTGTATAGGGTTGCTAAATTTACAGAAAGAATAAAGTGTACAGCTGTCCTAAATGGTCTGCTTTTCTTAAGTGTAATAAGTACATCACATATCACTTTAATATCAGTCAAATCTAAACGTCGGTGTCTTAGTCTGCTAACCTCTTTATGTAATTTGACGTTTACACGTTTCCAGTGCTGTTCACAGACTTGTATTTTCTAGATATGCTATTTGATACTTTTTTTGTTTTGAAGTTTTCCTTCATGTAGTCATTGTTCTGCATACAGCTGGAAGTGTTTTTGCTAGGAGATCTGATCAGGACTGATTGCAGGGTTTCTCTGAAACACTATGCGCTGCCGTTTAGTGTTCTTTCGTTAGCAGTAGCAGGAAGAACTACCAACCTGTACATGTGTCAGTGAGTGTGATTTTAAAAGCAGACTCGCTGAGCTTGCTGGACGAGTCGGTTCTGCTGCCCCTCCGCCTGTCCTCTAACTTAATGTATGTTATTGAGAGACTCTTGAACGACCAGTTACTCTAGGGTGATGCATCTGTTTTCTCCTCCGACCAATGGTTTTTACTGTTGGTGAATGGGCAGGGAGGGGGTGCTTAGAGTACCTTCTCAAACCTGTTTTAGCAATACTAAAGGGATCCAGTTTAGTGCAGTCCAGAGATCCAGTTTAGTTCACTTTTTCCTGCTAGGGAATCCCTGAGAGAAGAACAGAGTGTAAAGCCCCAGAGTCACAGACTGCCATGGGTGATGAGTGGAACCTTGGTCCCCAGGGCCAGAATTAGAACCTACTTTAAGAGTTGTACCAAGTAACATGGCAACAGAGCAGCCCAGGCGAACCAGCTCAGGCGATACAGTTATTGAGCCTTAGAGGAAATTGTTCAGGGAATTGATAGTGAGGCATAAAGCAGTCTGTCGGGCTTGATATTATTTTAATAGGCAAAGTCCTAATTTGGATTTTTAATATTTAAAATACATGTACATCTTACAATACAATACATCTTAGGGCTGCACAATATATATTATCTGCGACTCAATACTGATATCGCAAAGGCTGCAGTGTGCAACTGGCCGCCGTACTTAATAAATAAATAAGCAAATAAGCATTCATAAATAAATAAATAAATAATTACATAAATGTGTATATGTAAATAGAGCTGCCAGTTGTGCTGTATGTATGTATGTATAGACTGAAATGTAATTCACGCATTCACGTTTTCTTTGTTATAAGCAGGTAAATACTGTAATAAATTAATTTAAACTTACAGTAATGCAAATACAGGACTTTAAGAAGAACAAATTGAAAAACACGAGAACACTTGAGGCGCTCCACAGTGGAAACTCTGGTCCGCAGCGTCACATGGCAGCAACCAATCAGCAGCAAGGAGAAATAAATGGCATTCTCTGATTGGCTACTTTTAAGCATCCTGCCTGAATAAAGTAGTGTTCTCGACTGTACCCAAGTATAGTTATATTTTATTTAGAAATGTAGCTGAATGTACATTAATATTTGCGTGGCAAAATTAGTAAATTATATTTTTAGTAATAATTTAGCGCTAAAGTGCATGAAAAATTAATGCGCTGTGACGACCAGGCCTCATCCGCCCCGCCCCTTCGTTCTCATGCTGTTTGTTTGGATGCGGCGCTGATCAGCGGAGGCTCATTACATTCATGTATAATAATCATTACAGACTTTCATCATCTCCCTCCATCTCTCTTCGTCAGTTTTTGCACTGTTCAGGTGCAGCAATGGAAAAATATGACCTAGAATGCTGAAGGGAAAAAATACAGTTTATAGTCAGTTTATAACACTGACAATGATGAGAAATAGGCAAATAATATGCAGGAGCAAACAAGTACATGTGCAAACAAAAGTAATGATTAAAAGAGCTTTTAAGATATTAAACCAGTGTCCAACGCAAGATGGCACAGATAAACCAGCTTCCCCAAACAGCTAGCACTGGATCCCAACCTTGTAATAGGCAATGATTTAATTGAAGAAAAGTGATCCAGCTGCATTCGCAATATGTAGCTGTAAAATCACAGTACTGGTATCTTGTCCATGTCACACAGATCTAGTGCCTTTATATCATATAAGCCTTTCTATAAGATAAGCCTTGAAGTTATGGGCAAGTTGTTGAGATATTCTATTTATTAATATGAAGTAAAAAGTCTGAGGGTGGTTGATGATATAAGTAGTGTAAAGAAGTGAAACTATGCTTCACTAAGGTTTCACTAGCAGAGTCTAGCAAACATTAGCATTATTTTAATGCTAGAGAAGAAAACATGCATAAAGTGATTTATCAGTAAGGCAGTTTCTCTCTCTCTACAGGCTAAATATATGTAGTTGAGCAAAAAATTGACAATTTACAGCAAAAAACAATGATTGTTTTGTTACAAATGTGCATATCTGAGCAGCACTGACAAGGGCCAAAACCTCATGGCCTGGTTACTGGGTCCTAACCTCAAAGCTTGTGCATAGTCTTTTTTTTCTCTTGCATTTTCTGAGTGTGAAGGGCAGTTTTTTGGGCCCATTTTTCTATAAAAGTTCTTTTTGTTTTTGTTACTTTTGACCTGACCATGGTCCTGTTTAGTGGTTCGCCCATACCTTCGATAGTGTAAAGATATTAGTTGCATGGTGCACATGTGAGAAGAATTGTTTGCGGGTTGGTAATGTATGCCTTCTCTCTTTTCAGCATATTGGCGCTTCTGGCTCTGTGTCAGTGTTGTCTATGAGCTCTTCCTCATCTTCATTCTTTTCCAAGTGAGTCTGAAGACAGTTGTTTGCATACACACAACGTTCAGATAACATATCTAATGTCCATAACAGCTAATTGCCATCTTGTTGATCTTAACCTTCACTATAAAATATGATTTGTAGAGCTGTATAGTTTTAGTGGTGGTAGCATTTGCTATACTGATCCTGCAGAAGGCTGCAATAGGCAAATGAGAGTTCTGTGTGCTACGACTATCTTTGTCAGATCAGGTGTTTAGAGATCTTGGGGCTTTCATATGAAAATTAACCAACTTGACAAGTGTGTTTTACTTATGTCAGTCATAATACAGAGGGTCCTGGGGCTACAACAGTCTTGACATATGACATTTCGAATTTGTGACACTCACTCCTACAACTAGTCTGGTTGCATGTGGTGGACGTATACGCAGATTATGCAGTAACGCGGCGTATGAGTGAGGGAGTCGGCCTCCCCCAGTATGTTTACCTCTGCCATTTTAGACTGTAAAGTGTTTTTACACTCATTTTTGTAATTTTTCCTGTTACTACAGTACAAGTACAATATGATTGTCCTTTTCCTTTTTCTGTGGCTCAGTTGTGTCTTTATGTTCCAGATTCTGATTTTACAACTGTGTTAGGATTGATGAGAGTGTTAGGTTCCTTAGACGTGTTACATCACTGTCTAAGGAGCGGATCAGTGTGGTAACCCTAGGATCACCTGTATATCTCAACATAATTGTAATAAGCTATTTTGTCCATATCATACAGTTGTCATGTGATACGTTAATATGTAATGTTTTGCAGACTGTGCAGGATGGGCGACTATTTATGAAGTACATCGATCCAAAGTTAGGCGTCCCCCTCCCAGAGAGAGACTATGGGGGAAACTGTCTGATCTATGATCCTGGAAATGTCACAGACCCCTTCCACAACATCTGGGTATGAATCCCCCTCACAAACATGCACTGATGCACATATGTACTTAAGTGTCCTATTGTGCCTTATTGCCATTTTTTGTTGCAGGACAAGATGGATGGCTTTGTTCCTGCCCACTTTCTTGGCTGGTACATTAAGGTTGGTGAGCGTCTCCTTAATATCAGTCATCTATTGTGAATGTGTTCTGGTTCAGGGTGAAACTGTCACATTGGCCTCCACTGTGCAAAGCAGAGGCGTGTGCGCGTAAGGTTCTGTGTCTGCGTGGTTCGGAAGTAGTGTTGGGGTGTGGGGGGGGTTTGGTGTCCGTGCCGGGGTCTATGTCTCGGTGTGGTTCAGGGCGGGGTTATGTGTGCAGTTTACAATTACAAATTAGGTACACATTTGCGCTGTGAAGACTGAAAACTGCTCCGCATTTTGTGTACCACTTACGTCTATTCGGGCTTGTGTACCACTTATGTCAATTTCTGTTTATAACGTAAGTTTAAACACAAATCAGCGGCATTAGAAGTTAGAAGTACAATATATGACTATATGCTGCAACCCAGTGGCTTTTTCAACCAAGTAACCTGTTGTTCATGAAAATATAAAGCAAAAAAATTCTAAGTAATTGTCCTTAAATAAAGTAATCCAATACTTCTTGTGCATGAGTATGTATTTCATTCTTTCTCCCTTTATTTCCGGCAGACCTTGATGATCAGAGACTGGTGGATGTGTATGATCATTAGTGTAATGTTTGAGTTTTTGGAGTACAGTCTGGAGCACCAGCTTCCAAACTTCTCAGAGTGCTGGTGGGACCATGTGAGTCTTTACAGTCTCAGTTGTCATCACTGCTTAATCACGTTACAGAAACATTGGATGTTCTCTTATATCTTTACCCCCTGTCTGTGTCTTTTTCTGCCCAACAGTGGATTATGGATGTGCTGGTGTGTAACGGTCTGGGTATATACTGTGGCATGAAGACCCTTGGCTGGCTTTCTATGAAGCCGTACCAGTGGCAGGGCCTGTGGAACATTCCCACATACAAGTAAAAACTGAAAAAATTTTTTAATATTGATGTTTGCTACTTGCTGATGCTTTCCAGTGTCTTAGGTAGTCAGTATAGTAAGACTCCCAGGGTAGTGTAAATAGTGAAATTCTTATCAGTAGAGCTGTGCTGGGGTCTATGTCTCTGCGTGGTTCTGGGGGTGTTATGTGCGTAGTATGAATATACAAGGGATGTCACAATGGCACCTTTTATTTACTGCTGTTTTTTTTTTTTTAAAAGACACACTAACCATAAAAACATAATATAGTGCTAAATGTAATATAAAGAAATGGATACTGTCTTTTGAAACATAAAAAATAATGTAAACAGCGATGCATCACAGTGAAAACTAAAATAAAAATTTACATTTATGGCATTTAGCAGACATTTTTATCCAAAGTGACTTCCATTCCCTAACTACAGGGGACAGTCTCTCCGGAGCAACTTGGGGTTAAGGGTCTTGCACAGGGACCCAGTGGTGGTGCTGAAGGTTGGATTCAAACCCGTGACCTCATGGTCCGGAGGAAGTTTCTTACCCACTGAGCTACCTCCACCTGTTTAGCCCAAGCGACTTCCATGAATGTAATTTCAGAACTTCCTTCCACCCTACATTTCACACACTGGAGACTGTGGAACTGAAATGTCTTCTATACATCAGCCTTTCTTAAACTAAAGAGTGTTCCACAAAATCTTCTGGGGTCCACCCAAACCTTTAGCTTAGTTACTCTGACCAACGCATGAGACTAAGATGAAATATTTATGTATTACACTTTATTACTTATTTATTACATTTATTTATTAAACTGTACAGTTACAGTGAATATAATTATGGGCCTACAGCAAAGGAGTTTAAATGAATAATTTATCCTCATACACCGTTTGTAACACATCTAATGTACATGTTTGAACATTTTTTTTATTTGAAATGTATATATTTAATCATAAATGTGTCATGGTCATTTTAGACTTAAGTACAGAGTTGACAAAAACTTACAATTCATGCCTATTTGCGCTACTTTGGTAGCCCACTAGGGTACCATGTCTCCCCACACATCGGTGAAACACTGTCATGTGCAATGAGCTGATCTCCTTTGTGTGGTATGGAGCTGAATTGAATGCTTGTAGGAAGCCTTGGATCTGTGCCAATCAAACCAGGCTTTCTGCATCTGGACTTTAATCGTATATGGAGCAAACTCTGCTGTTCCAGTGAACCAATCAGCTTTCAGAGTACTGTGGTGGAAGAGGTTTGGACAATCTCCAGACGTTCCCTTTTTTGTGGGCCCATTCTGTTGAGTTTGACCTTGTAGGCCTTCGACTTTGGAAGTACTCTCAGAACTCTCAGACGCAGCGTCTTATCAGTAATATTTGCTGCTCCCTTATCATCCAGATGGTTCTGGTTATTTAGGGTTAGTTTTCATGATGATGTTGGCCGACACCTTTCCCTGCTTTCCAGTCATGCACTACACGAAAATACACTAAAGGATATACTGGGGACAACTGTAAGGAAGATTCAGTGTAGATTCCACCTGCAGGAAAATGATTGCAGATACAATTTGCCTAGTCTGAGTCAGATTCTTGATGGTTCTTTATGGAGTGATAGCAAGTAATACAAGACTAGGTTAGTTTGTATGGATGAGAATGAACCCAATTTTGAATGTTTGTGTTTTTGACAGGGGGAAGATAAAGCGCATTGCCTTTCAGTTCACCCCGTACAGCTGGGTGAAGTTTGAGTGGCGACCAGCGTCTAACCTTCGTCGGTGGCTGGCGGTACTGGGCATAATTTTTATGGTAAGTGTGTGTGTCTACAGAGGAAGTGGTGATGACATCACAGTCTCCTGATTTCTTTTATTTCTGCAGGTTTACTCATGAGCTGTTGGAGTGGGTTTAAACTAGGCATATTGCACTAGAAACAACAAAATAAAGTAGCTGTGCCCCTATTATAGTGCACTCGCCATGCTTCAGATTGCCTTCTGCATTGTAACCTACAGTTTGTAACACACACACACACACACACACACACACACACACACACACACACACACACAGAAAGTAAGTGATACCAGTGATGTTGGTATCACACTGAATGAAAATGATTGCACACAATTTATTTATACACATTGCCAAAAAGTTGTGCTTGATTTATGATCTATCAAACCAATAGCAGGTTTTCACAGATGTAGGCTAAATAAGATTAGAATGATTAATGAGAATGTACAGGTTTGACCCAGATGAAAATGAGGTAAATCATGATTCAGGTGTGTAAAAACGTAATCGGGTCGTTTCATTAATTCTACACGACCTTTTTTTTGCAGTTCCTTCTGGCTGAGTTAAACACGTTCTATTTGAAGTTTGTGCTGTGGATGCCTCCAGAACATTACCTGGTGCTGCTGCGACTGGTCTTCTTCGTCAACGTGGGTGGAGTGGCCATGAGAGAAATCTACGACTTCATGGATGACCCGTCAGTCACATGCTATATTTCTTTTTTTTGTTTGTTTTGTTTCCTGTTTGCCTGTAGTGACCAATTTCTTTTCATACTTTCCATACCCTGAACAGGCATTTTTAGGGCCATAGTCCCGTACAGATTTGTGATTTTTCTGTTGTAACATACCAGCTCAGCCTGATGATTAAATGTCGAATCAATTTAGAGCACTACAATTCACAAACTACTGGACAACAGTGCTTCACTTGCCCACCCAGTCATAAACGATGTGGGTTTCCAGTAATGATCCCCTTGTCATTAATTTATGACATAGATGGGATGTTGACATGTCTAGGGGTTTGTCTGCTTAAATTTTTAAACTGTGCCTTTCATAAAATTTTGTATTCATGCTTCAGGAAATTCCATAAAAAGCTGGGTCAGCAGGCATGGCTGGTGGCTGCCATCACAGTGACCGAGTTCCTGATTGTGGTGAAGTACGATCCCAACACCATTATGCTACCAATCCCCTTTTTCATCACACAGTGCTGGTTTCTGGGTATCCTCCTCATCTTCACATGGACACTGTGGCGCTTCTTTATCCGGTAAGTCAGTGAGACTGTGAGGCACAAAGAGAGATAATGTACAATGTTTTATTTTGCGTTCTCCTTTTCTGGCAAATGCACCTGATAGAAGGAACACAGCCGCACGCACATTTCCATGAAATGCGAAGACATGTTTGGATCGCTTCCTGTTATCCCAGTGTTTGTAGGAAGTTATAAAATGGGTACATTTTTCTGTGTAGTAGTTGTGCTTGTTTGTGTGTGTCTGATTTTCTTTGGCTGTTTTTGTGCACTGTGCTGCTGTTGTGTGCTGTGGTGGGTGTGCTGAGCTGATAGTGTCTCTCTCTCCCCTGTGTGTGTCAGCGGTAATGTCCATGTGCAGTGAGAGAGAGGTAGGTGTAGAGTGAGAGCTAATTGCTGTGCTGACATCACCTTCATCTATCATACTCACCAGACTGTTCCTCCACCTGCATGCCATCTCTACCGTCATCTATACAATCCTTTGGCCTTCTTTCTGTTACTTTCTGTTTATTTCTTTCTCATTTCCTTCTTTCTTTCTTTCTCTCTCTCTCTCTCTCTCTCTCTATCTCTCTCTCTCACAAATTCATATATATATATATTGATCCTTTTCTGTAGAAGTGGCAGTTGTGCACTTTGTTTGAAAACCAGTTTTCACTCCCACAACCAATCTGTCAGGCTGTTGCCTCTTAGTAAGCCTGACAACCAGTCAGATAAAAGCCCACCCAGCCTGCCCTACATGGCACAACCCCATTTCCACCCCATGGCCACGGGTTTGTTACCCCGACACTGAGGCCTTGGGCAGAAATGGCTGTGTTACAGGAAGTGTATGTGTATGTACACAAGTGATACCATCTCTTGTGATTACAGTGATATCACACTCCGTTACAAAGAGACACGAAGGCGCAAACAGGAGAATTCAGCAGAGAGGGAGAGGCCCTCTGGCAATGGCAGCAACAACCCTGTCACTGTCTCGGGCCGCAGCAAACTCAATGGCAACACAGACACCATACGGCAACGGAAGCCCTGAGGAAAGAGAACGGTGTAACATGGTGTGATGCATGCACTCCAAAGCTGTGTGTGTGTGTGTGTGTGTGTGTGTGTGTGTGTGTGTGTGTGTGTGTGTGTGTGTGTGTGTGTGTGTGT